>JAUZST010043438.1:0-26251 GCA_034779995.1 Parotocinclus haroldoi
TCTTGCGTCCACAGTTAATCCTGTTGGATGTGGTTCGTCCTTCTTGGTGGTATGCTGACATTACCCTGGATACCGTGGCTCCTGATACATCACATATCTCCCACATTAAAATGACAAGTGTTTCAGTTTCATTGTCTAACCCCTGTAGTTTGTGCAGTGGGTTCATAACCTTGCTCTTTCATATGTACTGCAAGAGTTACAAGAGATACACGAATAGCCATTGATGTGATGTAACATGACTAGTTAAACTAACAAAAATAGTCAAACAGACAAGAATTACATGCCCATGTTTTTCTATGTCAACCCTAAACCTAGAAACTCAAGAAAAAATGCACACTGGAGCCCATAATCGACCCTGCACTGGCAGTACTGAGAATCCAGTGTCCACCTCTGGAAAGTTTCAGAACATTATTTCTGGAACCCCAAAAGCCTGTGATATTACAGGGGATAACTGACCATTGGCCTGCCTTCAGAGAGCACACATGGAGGTACTAGTCTATATATTCACTGTTGAGTCAAAACATTGAGAGATTGAATGTTTATTATTGTTTGGCATTCATTTATGTATCTTTGCATTATGTTTACTATTCAGTTGCAGCTGCATATGTTGAGGTCTAGGATGTATTAGAGCGTAATTAACAGCAATGTGTAGCATTAGTTGATGTGCTGGATACAAAATTAATGAATTGGTATAAAGACCCAGGGGAGTTTGACAAGCAGCAAATTGTTATGGCAAAACGCAAAACCTGTGGGCTGCTCTCAGCCAACAACTGTGAGCACCTACACCAAGCAATGTATAGCCCTAGTAGACATCTTTAATGATTCTGAGGGGAGGAATTTGTCACAAAACAGTTTGTTGAGTATGCTGCTGCATAGACTAGTCAGGCCCCTAACTGCATTGGCACCTGTCCACCATCGAATGAATAGGAAATAGACTTTGAAAAGTGTCCGAGTCCAGTTAGATTTTATGTGGATGGCAGGGAATGCACACACCATTAACCTTATGAGACCAAGATGCACTGTGGGAAGAAGACAAACTGCCGGATGGAGTATGAATCTCAGGAAACCCTGTGTCTGGACTTTCATGCAGCTGTCAGCTTGACACATGACACCTAACTATACATTGTGGTCAGACAAAATCAGGTGTAGATCGATTGACTTTCCGTGGTTAAAAAGGTTTAATTGTCTGTCTATGCTCTCTGTAAGCATAGAGTACCTGCGAGCTGTGGCAGGCTGCCGGACTGTTCCTGTCGAGCTGGGATCCAGGTACACTGATGAAGAATGGTCCCAGAAACTCCTCACAGTGAACGAGTTCATAGATCGTTATATTTTAGGCAAAGTATGAATATCATTTTATATATTCTGTAATTGTGTTTTGATGTAAAGTCACCCAGGCTTATTTTTAAGTTGTTGTGTTTGTGTACAGGGAAATACTGGTACAGGGTACTTGGCTCAGCACCAGCTATTTGATCAGGTAATGTTTGTCTTGAATATTTTGGTCATGTACTAGCTCTGTTATTCCTTTCCATAATATTTAGCTGCATTATTATCAGTGTTGCGTAGCACATACATTTAGCTATATGTCTATTAACTTTCTTTATGATGATCATAAAATGCAACTTTTGCAGCAAGAATTTCATGTAATTTAAGAGATTGTATTTTCTCTAACCTCTCAAAGGTAACTAGTGCAGTTCTGTATTTTCTACACTTTAGTAATGTGGCAGAATTGAGCAATGGTTTTTGACTGTTTAGTAATTAATTGTTCAAACTGGTGTGTTTATTGTTCGAGGTGCCAGAGCTTAAAGCAGACATTCGCATCCCTGACTACTGTTGTCTCGGTGAGGATGAGGATGATGACATTACAATTAACGCTTGGTTTGGCCCAGGTGGGACCATCTCTCCTCTGCATCAGGACCCTCAACAGAACTTTCTGGCACAGGTAAATGTTTAGTGAAAAAAAACACACAGTGGTGGGCTAGCTTATCTTTAGTAAATTCTTAAAAATAGCTAGTAAATTCCTGATCTTGGTTCTTGCTTAATAACAGGTAGTTGGGAGAAAGTACATCCGACTTTATGATCCTGAGGAAACAGAAAAACTATATCCACATCAGTCTCAGCTCTTGCACAACACCAGTCAGGTATTGTGCTCACACTGATCGCTCATTCACTTCTTCTTCTTTAAAAAAATGTTAGTGTTAAGGATAATGGTTTGCCTTGACCAGGTGGATGCTGAGAATCCAGATGTGGTGCAGTTCCCAGAATTCCTGAATGCCACCTATCAGGAGTGTGTGCTTCAACCTGGTGATGTCCTGTTTATTCCCAAACAACACTGGCATTATGTGCGTTCTTTAGAGCTCAGCTTCTCTGTTAGCTTTTGGTGGTCATGATGATAAACTATTTCACAACTGTTTCAACAAAGCTCTTTTAAAATGTAATTTCTTCAATGCTGAAATCACATGGGTATTTAAATAGTCAGGAGTTTAAGCCAGGGGATATTGAATCAGCAAACCATTTATTGCTGGAAATTTCTTTGCAAAACAAAGGAGCTGGACCCTGCAATTGAAAGTATGTACACAGTATACATACACATATACAGTATGTACACACAAAGTGGTGCTTAAAAGTTTGTGAAACTTTTGAACTAAAACATGATCAAATTGAACACAACTAAATAATTGAAACATAAATATAATAATTGGTCAATTAGTAGACTTGGACTCAGTATGAACCAATTTTATGTCTGAGCTTCAAAATATGTGAACTTCTGCTTTTAGTACCTGATGTAACCCTCTCATGTAGCAATAACTGCAAGTTTGTGTTTTAGGTAATTGTTCATCCATCCTGCAAACGATGGAGAAAGTTTAGTCCATTTCTCTGTTCTCAGGTCTTTCTACAACTTGTATAATAGATTATGGTCAAGACTTTGATTAGGCTCAAAAAACAGTACTGTAGCTTAGAGAAGCTTTTTTTTAGATTTTTTTCTTGAGCTTAATACTACATACATATTTTCTGGTTGTATTCTAATAAAGATATGGTCATTATACCATTTATAAAATGGTATAATGACTGTATTGTTACTGTGTACTGGTACTGTGTTTGTGAGCCTCCTTACCCTTGAGCAAGTTGACCCTTCTACAGCTTGATCAGGAATGGTCTTTTTGCAAGGGTAGTAGCCAAGACACCACTTTTCCAAAGGGTGAAATGGTTATAAATGCTAAATTGGCTAAATTCACAAAGATGTTGATGATTGAATGAAGTTCAGTGGAAGACTATTATGGACTTACAAATCCATGTTTGAGTTAATCCCAGTTATAGACAATGTAATGTATGGTTATTATATCACTGCTAAAACAACTAATCTAATGGTGGCCTAACACTTTTGCACAGTATTGTATATCAACTCCTTGATAATGCCAGGCAAACAGTCTGGATCTCGACTGAATGAAAATTGGTGATAGAAGTGTGAAAAATTGCTCCATGACAATGCTCCATCCAATAAAGCTGATATCTTGCCTCTTGATGTAAAGCTTGATATTGAACGTTGTTTTTTGTGAAATCCATGCCTCAATGAATTCAGGAAATCAAAGATTTTTTGAGGGTGGTAACTTATTTTCCATAATTCTTTTCACCATGCGATTTCATGCTTTACCATGCTTTAAAAACATTACATTTAAATTTAGGTATGCTTCTGAAAGACTCTTCAGCTATTCAAAAGTTGTTTCATGTTAAATACTCTGCTTGGTAATTCCATTATATACTGCTCACAAAAAAAAATAGGGGATGGTGCATTTGCTATAGCCCCCATTTTTTGTGAGCAGTATGTTTTCCAGGGACTTTTCCAGTTTTGAAAATGGGGCATTTCCCTCGACAAAGCATACATTAGTTAACTTTAAACATCTGAATCCATATGCAGAAATATTGCAATAGAAATGTAAAGCATTTCTTTTCTTTAATAATAAACAAACAATTTGATAATTCTGATATACCAAAATCTTACACTAAAAGCACATTTTACACGTTCTCATTAAAAAAATATATATATATATACACATTGGATAAATTGTTTATGCTCCCTTCTAACCATTAGCACAGTCTATTTACAAAAACACCAAATCAGCTTGCTTCCTATAACCATTTACAATTAACCTTTTACTTTGAACATTTATGTGCATTCAAACCCAATATGCAAGACATCTAATTATCACGATCTCCTGGAGCGACGAGATGAAGTAGATGGTGCTGCAACAGGTATAGAAGAGGACTGGCTTTGTGTCTCTGGCTGAATTTCTGAGAAGGCAATGGATGGTGGGAATGATTATACAGTTTCTTTGGGTTTGTAAGCAAGCTTTTCTGAAAGGTACTTGTGGGCAAATGTAATCTGAAATATAATGGATGCACACCAATAACAATGAATAACGTTACCTGGAATCTCATGAGGCCAGAAATAGTTACAGGAAGGGCAATGGGGGTCACTGCGTCCTTTAAAATATCTGGCAACACAGGGAAGGTGCATCCTGATGCCACAGGTAGGAGTTTCACAAATTTGATTCTGAAGACAAGTAATAACACTTGCTTAGTAAAGTGCATAACCGTGTAAATTACACTTACATTGAAATTGAGGGTGACATCCAGGTTACTGATGTAACTACTATGTACACAAATTAATATAAAACAGGAATGCATTGTTTTTAAAACTTCAAAACAAAAATATTTCCATACAACTCTAGTTTGGACACGCAGTGCTAGACTAAGATTAAATTTCTGAGCTTTTTTGGCTAAATGCATCTTAGCATTAGGAGGAAGTTAATTCAATTAATAATTAATAAGAATGATCTTAAGGATTAGAGTGAGAAGCAATGGACATCGATGGAAATAAGATGCATCACCAGAGTGCAACAAAACATTGATAGATTATTTTAATCAGTTTCAGAGTAACTTAAAGTACACATAGAACATAACTAAAAATATAGACTGCTTACTGTATGCATCATATGTACTGCTAACAAAAAAATAGGGGATACAAAATGAAATATCCCCTAATTTTTGTAAGCAGTGTAAGATGATTTCATTTGTATTTACAGTTTCTCCTGGTTCTTTCTCACCAAGTTTTACTATAACGTGAAGGCATAATAATCCAAACAACTAAAAACATCAAAGCAGTATCACTTTAGGTTTTGTATTCCCTACCTGGAAGAGGACATTGTGGCACACATAACACATTTTGATGAGATCCTGGTAAATTGAGCGCAAGTAGGGCTCCATCTCAATGATGCAGCGAGTGCTTAGAGTGTATTCACCACGTTTCTAAGAGAGATTACAAAACATGTTCCATCATTCATTATCATATCATATCTAGTGTCTTTCTGTCCAAGTAACACTTGCTGTTAAATTTGTGTGAACCACTCTTGCAGCCTTTACATTGTAATTCATAGTAAAGTCTGGACTTCGGATCATGTTTCAGACCCGTCTGAAATAGTAAACATATTTGTATTTTTAGACACACCTCTTAGCGCGCTCTAGTAGTGTATAACGCTCAGCAATTAAACTGGAACGGGTCCAGTCAACAGCCAATTAAAATAACGGATGGAAAGTCAACTTGCTGTATTTAATTCAATCAACCCATACGTGTTCTTCTCAAATGCAGTGATGTTCCGATGCTGGACAAGTTAATTAAGAGTTGTAGCAGGAGCGCCTGCATAATACAAGTTCGAAGAACTACCACAAGAGAAAAGCTAGGCTGTAATAGCTAAAGCCATGAACCAACCAGGTGGGTTAATAAGGCTACGATTGCTGACTACTACTAAAATAGAAACTTGCTCTGGCTGTGTATGGTGTATGGAGAAATACTAAAACGAGAGTGTTCTGTACTCTGTGTGTGTTTGTCTCAAGTGTGTTTGCTCGTTTAGCTGTTTACTCAGTCTCCTTGGCAACACGAGGCACGTTTTTGGTTCAAGTTCAACAGCAGGTATAAGTCATGTAGTGCATGTGATCCCTAGTTGTTTCGTGTTTCTGACATTTTTTACATTTGCCACAAAAATCTGCAAAGCTACTATAAGAGTCAAGATATTCATTCTAGTTATCTGCCAAATTCTGTGATGTACTCGAGGCTTTACCCAGAACACTTACAAAGGTTTGGGTAAGTCTAAAGACAGCCTTTGACATGATTTTTTTTGCTTCATGCAGTACTATTTTAGATCAGCCTCAACATCAGGTACATGGGTACAACAGTACTGACTACTACAAGTAAATCCTTAACATGAAGATCATTTTTTTTCAGTACAAGAATAACATTTTATAGTTACTGCCAAATATTTAACATCCAGGTGCCTTGATTATAATTCTTCTATTATATTAAATATAACTTCCCTCCCATTATTGCAGTTTTATACCATTCAAAATGCACCAGTGTGCATTCCTGCTAATTAAACGTTACATTGTGGTCTTTGTCACTTTTGGGCCACTATTTGAGTCTTACTGACAAATTAATTAATTCTGGGCCATATAGTAAAACCAATTAGGTTGTAATTTAATTAATGTTTTTTATAACAGGTTTTATTGCAGTAAGTGCCGATTTCACAAGCTTTGTTTGTGAAATATCCACAGGAAGTACTAGTCTCACTTCAGTCTCACAAAACCTTGCTATCAACCAAAAAGTTGTAAAAAGCTGTAACATTATCAAACTCTCTCAAATGTACCTCAGTTAACCATTTGTCCTGGACAAATTTGTTCAGCACATGCTCCGTCTCCTTCTTCTTCATTTTTTTTGTCTGAAGACCATCAACAGAATTTAGTACATCAGTAGAGGAGGCAGTACCATTCTCCGACTCAACTATTAGGTCCATCTGATGTAAAAAAGATAAAATGACGATATGCATTAGTATTCAGCATGTCCTTCAATAGTGTTTAATCTGAATATGAAGACCATGTCATTTAGGCTATACTACCAGCAAAAGTCAACACAAAACATAATGGATGTGTTACACAGCAAATTATTCACCGTTTTCCTGAATAGTTCCAACTCGTTGTCAGCATAGTCACAGGACATTCTCGTAATGTCCGTCTCAGCCATGTTTACCTGCATTCAAAACGTAGATAACAGTAAAGCATATACAATATCTACACTGTATAATAATCTTCACACTGTTACCATTACTGTGTAAAACTTACCAAAGCATAGTACTGCACCCCATCCTCTTCTGACATGCCTTTTCTAATTTGCATAAACATGGGCTGAAGATGAGCATTAATAACATCAACAAACTCATCCAATCCATCTTGTGCATAATGAGCTGCCAATGAACATAAGATAGAACATCACAATCATTTATATTCAACAACTCAACACTCTTAATTCAGCTTCCAGCATAATTTAATGACGCAAAATAAATGTACTTTTACTGATAACCCCTTTCTTTTAATTGAAAAGAGCTTATGCTTAAAATGTTAAGCAGATCATTAGAGTACTGTAAAGCTCCTAATGTTTTTTTAACATCTACACATCAACAGCTGAAGAAAAACTATATTCAAGTTTATATAAATTTATATTTTTTAACAATCAACAGGTTACTCACCTCCATGAGTTTTACAACTATGTCGATGCAGTGCCTTGGCCTGGAAACTGCTGATTATTCCATTCGTCATCATGGTTTGTAAGAAGCGTCTATGACTGTCACCCATTGGTCTGGACATTCTGGCAAAGTTTCTAGGATGTGAATTAACAGGAACAAGGCATATAGATACAAACAGGACTGTAATTAAGTATGAATCTACCTTTCCTGTATTTAACATTAGTCAGACTTGTAAAATGTACTTAAGACATCTATTTAACCACAGATTTTCATTCCAGCGCTCTGGTTACATGCTATTTATTTACCAACAGGAAAGAACAAAAGGTCAGTATAGAAATGAATACAGACAATATTTAGACCCAGCCCAACTATTAAATTTCCCACCTCCTGTGCCTAAAAGCTGATTGGCAGTGAGATGCATGTGGCTTAATTACTTTTCTTATAGATTAGCCTGCCCATCGGGAATAGTTTTTATTTTTATTATACCATGGGTTATTCATTTTTGTTTGTTTTCACAAATATCCTAATGCATGTAATATGTATTACAGATTATACTTTTAGTACATGTAACATTATAATGTGAATACTTCTGCCCGTTTATGCTACATTCTCAAGGTAATAACTGGATACTTTATACAACGCTGTTTAAAATAATGTCCATATAAAATTCAACTGTTCTTGCAAATAAACAGGAACAGTGTAACATTGTACAATTGTAACAATGAATATAGCTAGCATACAAACGAATTATTAAGTAAACACAGGCTAGCTAGTGTTTGTTATTTCCTTTAGCCTTAATACGCCGCTAGTTTAATATGTAAGCAGTATGTGGATATTTTCCACGTTTAGTATGTGGATATTTTCTAATTATTTCTAAAAGTTTGCTCTATCACAGCTACAAGCTTACTTACATACGTTTAGCTGCAGTTGCTTTTGCTGTGTTCAATTTACCGCGTATGTATCCGCGCAAAAACACCGGATGCATCCCAAATTACTTCCTTTTACACGCAAGAGTCCTTATATAGTACGCAGAAGTGTTTATTTCGTACCATATATAGCGCGCCTTCATGTACATTCAGTAGCAGTTTGGGATGAAACCACTATTCAAGCGCCGCTCTTCCGCTTTGTTAAACTGTAGACTGTCTCGGTGGCAGCGCTCTTTCATCTTGTATAGGGTAGCCACACATACTTACAAAAACGAACAGGATGACACAAGAAAACTAAATACAACACAACAGTACACAACATAGCCAACAGCTGTGCAGATATGAGAGTCAAAGCATAAAGGCGAACTAGGATGAATCATACTTTTTTCTGATATGACAGTGTGTATATGTAACCTTACAAGCGAGGGACTATATATATAATTTATTTATTTATTTATTTATTTATTTACATTTATTTTTAAATAGACCTATCAAATCTGTGTGCTTTCAGTTTGTAGAGCATGTTTAAAACAATTAAAGTGGACAGATTTTAAAAATATCCTTACCATAAATAATTGCAATAAAAGAAAATGTGTTAATTTTACATTATATTATATTATTATTATTATACTATATTATATTTATATCCGTTTCAGTTGTTAGGTAGAGGATTTTGGAAATTTGATTGGTAGAAACAAATGAGGGCTAGGAACAGCTGACACTTTTCCACAGTATTTGAGATTGTTGCTTCACAAGCGGTATTTTAGCACTAACACATATAGTAGTTGGGGGAAAAATGTACTGCCACTTTTGATTGTAAATACATCACATGGTTTGTTTAATAATATGTCACTTGTAACAGCGCATTGTGAACAGAGGCTTAAGTGTTTTTGGCTCATGGATGTTCTCCCTATTTTGGTCTGTTTGCTACTGGTATGTGTGAAATTCCAATCCCCCTGCAGAGGGTAAGCATTTACATTACTTTGTAATGTTGTCAGTTCTTCTCCCAACATTTACCAAACAGTTTGACAGTGTTTTCATAGTGGTTTAGGTGTCCTTTTCTGTATTAATATTAACATTGCAGAAGTGTTATCACACTGACACACGCCCATACCATGACAAACCCTGACTTTTGAACTTTTTTCTGATAATAGTCTGCTAAAGGACATAAACAGTGTCCTTTTTGTCTTTCGTCTGGAACTGGGTTTATATGATTTAGTCAGGTCTAATACTATGTTATGCAGTCCAGAGCTTTATTAAATATTTGGTATTGCTGGTGATCAAGACATGTGATTAGCAGGGTATGTTGAAAGGCCATAGTACATATTATAGTGTTCGATAAAGATTTTGTGACTTCATTTATTTAGAAATAATGAAGATTAGATTTATTTGTGTTAATGTTTTACTGTTGGTGTCGCTTGCTTGTTTTACCAACAAAATAACTGTTTATTTGTTTTAGAAAGTTAATAAGAGCAATTTTCAAAGATATGTGATAGAGGCTTAAGTCTGTCTGCAAGTGCGAGTGTGTCAGACAAATACCACTATAACCTTAATCCTTTCACAGATACATATTGAAAATAATGTGACATTAATTATGCGAAGGATGCTTAATGAAAAAATGAGAAAAACGAGTGCCAGAATCCAAGGTATTTCCCCCCAGGGATAAATAAACTGATCTATGTACATTCTAAATTCTTTCTAACATGTCATACTTCATTATAACTACGAAAAAACAAGTTCAAATTTGTAGGTTAAATCAAAACTACTGGTTTTAAAAACAAACCAGTAGTTTGTATGTTCCTTTGCGTTATTGTTTATGCCATGCCAGCATCAAGGGCTATAATGATTGCAGAAATAATGTGATAATTGTATCTATTAAAGGCCTTTACATCAACCTGAACAGAACCTGTGTCTAAAGTGGTAGGCAGAAAGTTTACTAAAATGCTTGACTCATAGGAAATAAGTTTATTTCTATTACAAGTTATAGACCACATCAAGCATTACTCTACCTGGCAAGTTTAAAATTTGATGCTTCTAAAAGGAAGAGCCTCTAATGTTGTTTGTTGGTATAATTTAGGAGCATTGATCAAAGCATAATCACCAGATATGTTAAAACGAACAGATCTGTGTTGTGCCTGATAATATTGATGATAATAATACAATTATTATTATGGTTATTTCTATACTGCAAATACGCATGTGGTATATCTTAATACCATATATGTGTGATACCAATATGTGTCAAAGTAGCATCTACATGAGTGCCAGAATCCAAGGAATTTCCCACAGACATTAACAACGAGTATAAAATCTTTTTACATTCTAAATGATTTCTTACATGCCATACTTTATTAGAACTATATATCACAAAACAAGTTCAAATTTGTAGGTTAAATCAAAACATATTTAAACTGAATGAACTTGGTGCAATGCTCTTTATTACCTATATTCAGCGTTCTATAACTTCGTATTTTAGTTAGTGTGTTAAAGTTTCTTTAACTTCTCTGGTGATATAGTCCGGATTGAACGACAGTGTGCGGTTTGATTTGGGCTTATTGTTGTTTATATGTTATTATTATTTACTTAAATGCTGTTTTTATTACCACTGTATTTGAGCAGAGTACAATGGGAGGAGGGAACTGCTTATGAATTTCCACAGAAGGGCTACAGCGTAGCCGTTCCTGAAAACACCCGCCCATCTGCCAAAATCCCACACTGAGAACAGGGAAGTAAAACCAAGACCTTTTACTATTATGTGTTAGAAAGTAAACGGGCCGAAGATGTGAAGTACGATCTCGATAAACATATCGAAACCTCAGGACTTTCGTTTGGACATTACTTTCAGCAGATTGTGCCAAACAGAAAGGTGAGCTTAGATCGTATTTGTATCGATGTGGAATTGCACGTAAATAAATAATAATAAATAAATAAATAATAACGTTAACCATTAGTCAAACATATGCTTGCTCATACCTGTGTGTTTTCTTTAACAAGTTAAAACTGACTTTTTGCTCTCTATTCCTAAACTTTCGTCTATGTGGACTGCAGAATAAATAATGTTCACCGTATTCCCCATCTTGCAACTGGTATTAGTTTTCACTCGGGCGGAATCTTCTGGTAAGTATGATTTTAAGCAACTGTGCGTTTATGTCTGAGCCAAATAACAAGCATACCGAGTGACTTAGAAAAATAATGTAAAAGCTGATTGGAGATGAATATCACACATGTAGGAATTATTGTGTATAAAGAATTTTCTGAAGCTGTTACTGGCATGTCCAAACTGTTTTAGTTCCAGAAGTGAACTGCATCAACAATTTTGACACAGAGATGAAATGTAGTTTCACCTCAGACCGTTTCAGCAATTGCTTCAAATACAGTCTCAATGTGTCTAGTGAAAAGAACGAGTGAGTCAAAGTAACTCCACTATACATGTTTTGTAGCTCTTAATAATTCAGTTCTATTTGCTTTACATTATGCTTTCCTATTTTGCAGGTTGTTTGCGTGTCATTTTAAAGAAATATCTCCTTATAAATGTGAATGCACAATCCATGTGTTGAGTTTCTTTGTTGCTGGAGAGGACTTCAATGCCATTCTGCTGAGGGGAGAAGATATTGTGTCCACTATAAATATCTCTACTACACAAAGCAGTAAGTTAGGCATAAACAATGGAATTTAAATTTACCCTGCCTATTTTTGGGGTGGCTGATATAGATTGTTTTTGGGTCACGTCAGTTTCGTTTGAAAAACAAAGTAGTCGTCCAGGAGACGACTAGGTTCTTAGAAGATTGCGAAATATTGTTTTATAAGTTGTTGCAACCCAGGAAAATCTCAATACACAGATGTCTTTGCATGGACCCTTTCCAGACACCTACCATACCTAGCATAAGGAATATCTTGTCATGGCTCCCATTACTTGTCCCGCCACGGACAGCGAGCCACCATCAATTGGAGTGATGTCATAAATGAGAAAACTTTACTGCTACAGACTGGAAAGTATCATCTTTATCAACAGACCCAAGTTCTCTTTGGGATCCGATGACGTTTGACTGAGTATGAGTTCTTGTGGTAAGCGCTTCAATCCTGCATTTGCTTTGGAGCCTCACCTGTTGGCGTGATGATCTGGGGAGCCATTGTCGGTCATCCTTAGTAGTGATAGAAGAGACACTAACAACTCAGCAGCAATTTGTGCAGAGTTTCTTTGTATATGGAAATGCTGTATGCAGGCTGTGTATTAGACTGCTCACAAAAATTAGGGGGTATTTCCCAAATGTTTGTGAGCAGTATATTTTACTTGGTATTGCAATTGGACATTTATTACAACCCCAATTCCAATTAAGTTGGGACGTTCTGTAAAACATAAATAAAAACAATACGATGATTTGCCAATCCTTTTTTAACCATATTCAGTTGAATACACTACAAAGATATGTAATGTTCAAACTGATAAACTTTATTGCTCTTTGCACATATTCACTCATTTGGAATTTGATGCCTGCAACACGTTTCAAAAGAGTTGGGACAGGAGCAACAAAAGACTGATAAAGTTAAGGAATGCTCAAAAAACATGTGTTTGTAACATTCCACAGGTGAATCTCATGATTTGGTATGAAGGGAGCATCCCTGAAAGGATGGGGCGAGGTTCACTACTTTGTGAACAACTGCATGAGCAAAAACTCCAACAGTTTAAGAACAACGTTTCTCATCCCGCAATTGCAAGCAATTTAGAGATTTCATCATCCACAATCCATAATATCATCAAAAGATCCAGAGTCAGTTCATCTCTCTATCTTCAAATGCAAGTTAAAACTCGCATTCATGGATTCATGGAAATCATGGATGCCGTGTCCTCCAGACCAAAGAGGAAAAAGACTGTCCAGTTTGTTATCAGCACAATCTGACAAGAGTGCAGATACTAGACTGGCCTGCCTTCAGTCCAGTCTCTTGTTGAACATATGTGGTGCATTATGAAGTACAAACAATACGACAATGGAGACCCCGGACTATTGAGCAACTGAAGTTGTACATCAAACAAAAATGGGAAAGAATTCCACCTACAAAGCTTCAACAGTTAGTGTCCTCAGTTCCCCAACTCTTATTGAGTGTTGTTAAAAGACAAGGTGTTGTAACACAGTGGTAAACATGCCCCTTCTTTCCCAACTTCTTTGTAACGTGTTTCAGGCATCAAATTCAAAATGAGTGAAAAACAATCAAGCTTATGCCTTTGAACATTAAATAGCTTGTCTTTGTAGTGTATTCAATTGAATATAGGTTGAAAAAAGATTTCCAAATCATATTCTGTTTTCATTTATGTTTTACACATCCCAACTTCACTGAAATTGGGGTTGTATTATAACACTATATTAAAAAAACAACTAAATAATAGTGTTTGGGGATACTTTGCACACTTAATGGTAAGACTATATAGGTGAGAAATGCTGATAATTAGTCTTTAAAATGTAATGTTTGTATCGCTAATAAAATGCAAAAAATTTAAAAAATTCCAGGGTATAACATACATATATGCATTCTGTGCAGTTAAACCGCAGAGACCAGTCATTGTGTCAGTCAAGCAGACAAATAATGAAGACTTCCTTGTTACCTGGAACACCAACTATGAAATCCCCTTTACCGAAACCTTGATTCCTGAGCTCACATATGGTATCAAAGGAAGCACATCCAGAGTAAGTGAGCAGTTTATAATGAACAATTGAAACATCACACATTCCAATTTACAGGTCTACATGGAATTAATGAGGCTTTTTTACTTCTGTATACACAGAAAACAGTTCCCTTGGTGAAAGCCCAGACTGAACATACGATTGTGGGAAGTTACCTTGAGCCTAGTGCCACCTATACTGTGAAGGCAAGAGTGAAATCAGAACTCAGTGATTATGTCAGTGACTACAGTGAGCCCTTTGAGTTCACAACACGTAAGTAAATCCATTTTTATAATAACATTTTTAAAATCCATATTATCTATGTTACAGAAGGATGCTTTTAGTCAGTATGTTACAGATACCAACACTAGTATTTTGTAACTTGAATGAGTTTTTTAGAGTTAAACACTCAGGGTGTCAAACATTTAGAGAAATAATAATGATCAAATATTGCAGGTCTAGTTGAAAGACCATAAACATTAATCAGATGTTTAGTAGCAATTAGCTAATGAATTAGTTTATTCATGCATTGTGTAGAATTGGGGCAGGGGTATTTGCTAGTACATTTGTATCATATAAATGATGTATTGTTTCCTCAGCTTCGTCTCCAACGAGGATCCTCAAGATAATAATTCCCATCATATGTATCATTCTGATTGCCTGTATAAGCACCATGTATTATTGTTACATAAAGTAAGATTTTATTTCATGTTTAATCATTTTTGCCATATTTAATTGGACCAGTATTTGCATTTCTTTTAAACTGCATTTCTCTTTTATACTTTTTAAATTGAAGGATTCTAAGAGAGTGGTGGGACAAGATTCCCCATCCGAAAATAGCTACTCATTTTGTAAAACAGGTAGGCATTGACATTGTGTTCTAAATAATTGCTTTCATGTGGCAGCATGTGAACCTATATGGTTAAAATTACAAGGTTTAATACAACCTGCAAGTAAAATCCAAAAAAACTTTATTCTTATTCTAAGTGTCTTACAACCCCAATTCCAATGAAGTTGGGACGTTGTGTAAAACATGAATAAAAACAGAATATGATGATTTCCAAATCCTTTTCAACCCATATTCAGTTGAGAACACTACTGGATAAACTGTATTTGGGGTTTTTTTTGCGAATATTCACTCATTCACACCTGTAACATGTTACAAAAAAGGTCAATTGGATACAAGTGAGTGTTATGATTGGGTATAAACAAGCATCCCTGAAAGGCTTAGCTGTTTGCGAGCAAGGATGTGGCGAGGTTGTTAAAAACAACCTTTTTCATCATACAATTGCCATCTCTGCAAATCTCTGCAAGTAAGTGGCAAGTCCATGCAAAGTGAACTTACACATCTGTGAAGGCACCATTAATGCTGAAAGTTACATACAAATTTTGGAGTAACATATGCTGCCATACAAGCAATTCTGCATGTGTTACAACAGGGTGGCTTCATAGTAAAAGAGTGCGGGTACTAGACTGGCCTGCCTACAGTCCAGACCTGTCTCACATTGAAAATGTGTGGTGCGTTATGAAGTGCAAAATACGACAACGGATACCCTAGACTGTTGAGCAAGTGATGTTGTACAAGAATTCCACCTACAAAGCTTCAACAATTAGTGTCCTCAGTTCCCAAACGCTTATTGTTCAGTGTTGCTAAAAGGAAAGGTGATGTAACACAGTGGTAAACATACCCCTTCTTTCCCAACTTCTTTGTAACATGTTGCAGGCATCAAATTCAAAATGAGTGAATATTTGCAAAAACAAGCAGGCTGATCCATTTGAACAATAAATATCTTGTCCTTCTAGTATATCCATTTGAATGTGGGTTGACATAGATTTCCAAATTATCATATTCTGTTTTTATTCACGTTTTACTCAACATCCCAACTTCATTGGAATTGGGGTTGTATTTTATTTTGCTATTTCTGTTAACACTGCACAAATATGTATTTTTAAACATTGTTGGTTTGCAGTCACTTGAATACATTATCTGCACTTATATTTGAACTTTGGTTACTAGTGAATACAATGGCTGTATTTAACGTTCTGTTCAATTTTGGTCATGTTCAAATAGTCATGGCCGATAATTGGCTCAGTTGTCTGTGTGGAGATTGCATGTTCGGCTTGTTATTGTATATAGATTTTCCCTAGATACTTACAATTCCTCCCACTTTGTAAAGACATGCATTAGGTCAGTTGTTGTCCCTAATGTGTCTGGGTGTTTGTTTGTGTGTGTGTGTGTATGCGTGTGTGTGCGCACGCGTGTGTTACCACCTGGTTTGGTTGGTTCCCGCTTTATGTTCTATGCTGCAGGTTAGGCTCCAGCTGACCGATTGATGAATTGAATTAAGGGTGTATGAAATAGAGTGGGGTGGCAAGGTTGCTCGATGGGTAGCAGTGTTGTCTCACACTGAGAAGGCCCTGGGATCAGTCATAGGTGAAGTGGTCTGGGTCATTAAAATAATCTTAGTGACCGCAGAAAAGGTGTAAATACAAAGATACATTTTATGAAATCATTTTGTTTTTCCCTTATTTTGTCAAATGTTATAATGTGCTAACATTTACATTAAACATATACACTGCTCACAAAAATGATAGGATATTTAATTATGGGAGATTTCATTTAGAAACATCCTCTAAATTTCAGGAGCAGTATATTTAAATTAATACCGGTAAGTAATAAACTTGATGGTACCTATATTTTGTTATTTTGTCTAAAGAGTTGCACAGAACAGACTGAAGAGAAACCAAAGAGCAACTAATGCTCATTGGTGTTTAGCCTGGTGAAAAACATGTGGCAGTGAGAAATCAGACTGATCAAACAATCAAGTTGTCACTTGATTCTGTGTGTTCAAACATGTTAACAAGCTTAACTTCTTTAACAAGAATTTTGAATAGAGGCTATGCAATGAAAACTGAGCGTTACTACACAAGTTACTGCACCTACTACACGTAGGTGTGAGTATTTCATAAATGCTTGTTCTTGTTCATTTAAAATGACTACCAAATGGAGCAAATATCAGATCTATTGAACTATATCTAGTTTAGTGAACTGGGTTATCAGAAAGTTTTTTGCTAAAACTTCATGTTGATTTTTTGCAGGTTCCACGATTGTTGTCAATTCAAAGTGACTTCTCACCTGTCCATCTTGTTTCATCAAAATTGGACCATGGTTGGGAGAAGACATGGTAATGCTTTGTGTTTTGCTACACACTTTAATTGTACTGAAAGTGTGATTCATTTTCCAAAATATTTGCTCTTTTGTCAATAGGTTAGGCTCTCCTGAAGCAGATGCCATCAGTCAAAATAGTCACCACAGCCTTAAACAAGAGGGCAATTCGGCACAAGTGATTTATGGCCAAACTGGCTATGAGAGCGTTGAAGGGAACGGCAGTGAAAACAATTCTCAGTGTGAGCCTCCTGAGGATAATAAACCTACTAATCATGATGAAATTTTCAACAAAGTTCCATCAAACCCAAACACATGTAAGAATAACTTTGGCCTGGATAACATGACCTACTTAAAGGACATTCAGAAGAAGCCTGACAGACACTTGACCAGTCATTTAAATCAGAGTCAGAAGTCTTTCACTATAAACCCATGTTGTGCAACTCAGTTCACACCCTCCGGTAATGAGATTGCTGTGGTTCCTGGATATGAAAGTGTGAGTGAAGTCATGAAACGTGGTAATAAATTAGATTCAGATGCATCTGTGAGCCAAGATTTCAGCACTAAGAATGATGCTAATCTGAACATGCAAAAGCTAGTCTTCTACAGAAACCCACAGAATGTTGTTCGTGCTGATTCTGAAACCATTATCCCAGCTAAGAATGAATATCAAGACTTTCAAAGCTTATGTCGAAAAACAGGGGAAGTGGACCAGAGTGTATCTTGCATCGTTGCTGAAAACAAGAGCCAAGATTGTCCGGGGGAAAATGATTTGCTATTAAATCATCTCTGGAATCCTGCTTTGCACCTATCTTCAGGCATTCAGATCGACTGTTCATATCACAGGGTGTAAACACACAGTCAACTAGTACATGGCCAAATGTATGTTGAGACTCCTTATAGCAATGCAATTCTCTGCTTTTACTGACAATTGTTGGCATGTTTAGTTTTATTGCACTTTCATAATATGTCACATTTTCAAGAGGATCGGCCTGTCAAATGTGTGTCCTGCTAGAGCTGCAAGTGCTGTTATTCTATAGTGGAAATGGTTAGACGCAACAAGAGCTTGGCTCACAGAACTATTTTCTGAAACCTATAGGAACTTGACTGCCTTGCACTGTTCTGTCCTTAGCTTCATACCAATACATGGAATTAATTGGAATGCTTACAGCAGGCCAGACGTTACCATCGACATTATTGCTCATCCTCAGTGATGCAGTAGTGGCTGGATGAAACTGAACCTCTGCATTCATATCATAAATCTCGTTAACTGAAAGGCCTTGCAGTAGAGTTGAGGCACACCGCTTCCTTAGTAACGCAAGTTTTTTTAATTAGATGTTCAGCAAGTGATGTTTGGGTATCCACACACCTTTGGCCATGTTGCGCACTTACAGCATAGAATGTATGTAAAATTACTAATATGTATCCACTACTTTGTAAACCACTACTGGCTTAGCAATGCAATGAGCTGAACAGTTCAGATTTACATGCAGATACTTCTGTACAGACTCTGTACATGACTAAACACAGTTTGCCTTTCAGACAAAAGCCATAAACTATTGTGTATATAATTTTGCACAAATATTACACGTGAACAAAATATTTTATGTCAGTGTACAAATAGTAACATCAATTCAGTGTATGTCACTTGTCTGTTGATTTTTATTACAGATCTTGCAAGACTATAATGTGATCTATGAGGCTGTTTGCATGTGTCATGAATTTTAGTACTGAATAAAAAAACTAACATTCATAAAGTAATGGGTGTTAGATTTAAGCATGAGTGACCTTGATTTTATTCGATAGGATGTAGCGTTTAATATGGCACAATTCCTATTTTACAACAAAGTGTTGAAAATTCACATGTACTTTAGTGAGTAATGGATTTGAACAGCAAAATCACCTACTCTGTTGGTGAACCCAGGGCATAAACATAGCTGCTAAGCTAACTGCATATATTGCCTCTTAGCATATGTATAGGGTAAGTCAAAAGAAAAGCCCCCTCACCTATTACTTGCTGGGGAATTCTAATGTTATAGAATTCATATAATTCATTTGAAATACATGCTGAAATACAAGGTTGTCCTGTGACTCTCGACTCACAATGTAGTCATTCTGCACTGTTTGCTATGTAACTGATGTGTGAAGTAAGAAAACTCTATTAGTTATTGTTGTCATGAAACAAGCCCAACTGGTTAAACCATTGCAGACAACACAGCCATACATACTATAATACAAAATTATTGTTGGTTTATTGTGTAAACCAGGAAACTGGAAACCAAAAAAACAATAGAAGCATTAACAGATGGCATGTCTATAATATGCAACATGGCATTTTACCAAGCCTTGTTCCAGCGGTTTTCCTTCGCAACTCATGTTGCTATGTATATAATTCCAAGGAAGTGTTGCGATCTTGCAGAGAAAGTACTGGGAAACCCCTGCTGTGTGTGGACGAGCATTATCCTGCTGAAAATCCCATTTGGAAGCCCTTCCATGAGAGGCAACATCTGGGCAGTATGGTGCTCCACATCAAAGGAAGGTGCTCAAGCTCCAGTCCATAGCAATCCAGGTTTCTCGTTCATTACACTACTGCAAACAAAGGCAGCAATCTGACATTTTTATTTGAGCGATGTGTTTTGTTAGTGAGTATGTAAACATACACATTCTGTCTGCTTCATTTAATGTGTCAGAGCGAAACAGCCAGCCCACCAATTTACCATAAGAGCAACATTCATGTTATTAGAAGTGCTTTATGAATACTACTGAGCAGAGCTACTTCACAAAGTTGACTGTTGAATCTTTGATTGAATGATATGATTCCAGGTTGAGGGTTCCCTAGTGTGCAAATCTGAGTTGCAAGTCAGTAACTGCAGCCAGTGCTCCAGTTGTTCTCTGAAGAAAATAAAAAATATGTGAGCAGTTAACAACTGATACCTCTCAGGTCTTTAGAGCTGCATATGACAAACCAGCAAATTGTCACTGTAAGATGGTCTTGAACTTAAGACTTATAAGATGTGGATATGATGTGGATACAGAATGTGTTGTGATGCGAAATACTATAAAATCATTTATAGGTTTAATTGACGTTGGATAGGTATATTGTGACAGTTGGTTTGTTGAGATTAGAGAGATTTTAGGTGATTTTGCTCGGATCCTCCTGTTCATAAACACCACAGTAGGTAGGAGGTAAAACCGCAAAATGGATAGGGAACTGATACATGGAATTTTTTTTAACTAAGAGAGCAAGGAAGTAGAATGCTATGTGCATTGCTGTAAAAATAGACCACAAGGAAATAAACGCAAAAATTAACAAGGCAAATCTCAAAGAACAGGGTTGATGGGTGCTGATTATACTGCTTAGCATTTACACCTTCTATGTAGGACTTCAGGCATACATTTCCAGCATTTAGCAGACGCCCTTATCCAGAGCGACTTACAATTTATACAGTCTTACAATCCAAGCAATGGTGGGTTAAGGGCCTTGCTTATGGACCCAACTGTGGCAGCTTGGCAGAGGGGGGATTTGAACCCTGAACCTTCTGGTTCAGAGTCCAGTACCTTAACCGTGGTGTGCAAAAGTGTGCAATTAAATGGTTATTAAAATAGCTACAAGAATGAAAAAAGGGAAAGTCCACTGTTATGGAAATAATTAATACCTTAATCATGAGATAATTTAGTAGCATTTTATATTTATCAGATATACAAACTCTGAAGCCATGTCATGTTTTTTATCTAACCACAAATGATGGTAATGAGAATTCAATAGATCATACTACTACTATTGACATTTTTAATGGATACATGGACAGAGCTTTAGTGGCAAAGACTTAATGTTGGTTTATGTTAAATCATGTACAGTACGTTACTGCAAAGGGTGGCACAATAGTTCATTGGTTCACCCTGAGGTTTCACAGCTCCAAGATCACCAGTGACACTGCAGTTCTTTTCTCCAAAAGGAGGAAAATGAGAATCTTGTTAGCATTTTATCGTGGACTATGAGAAGATCTAGGAGATGTTAAATAACAATCTGAAACTTCCAAGAAGATACAACTGGCTCATGACTGCATCTTCCAGCAAGATAATGATCCATTCATGCCCATCCATATCCACACAAAAGTCTCAACTTTTGAAGATTGTAGCATAAATATAGTAATTTCCTTTACTAATTTTAGCCCATTTAAGTATGAAGCTTATATGATGATGAGATCTGGATGTCACTGCTACCCAGAACTGTGGCTTGCTGAAAATATTCATGGGCAGGGTTTGATAGTAGTATTATGGATTAACAGGACAAATTAAACATGGTTTATGATGTAAGAGGGACAGTATGCACACAAAAATCTCAGAAGTTTTCACTAGTGACCTTCAGCCTTTGCAGTCTGTAATTAAACAATGCTTCAACTGACAGAGCTCCTAAAAGGTATCTTGCTATAATACTGAACACCTATATAATTTTACAGCACCATAAACATCAGCTGTTCTTTTAATGTTGGTGTCACATAATATTTTGAAACTGAAGGGTTTTTTTGGTTTTGTTTTGTTTTTCTGTAAAGCTGTGTCCATTTGAATGGTTTAATTACATCCAAAGCTT
The DNA here is from genome assembly GCA_034779995.1 of Parotocinclus haroldoi. Taxonomy (NCBI): domain Eukaryota; kingdom Metazoa; phylum Chordata; class Actinopteri; order Siluriformes; family Loricariidae; genus Parotocinclus; species Parotocinclus haroldoi. The sequence continues at coordinate 21,909 of JAUZST010043438.1, forward strand.
TTAGGACTTAAATCAATAAACTACTATCTGTATGTGACCATGAAACATTTATCCAGCTACTAGAACAAGCCCAGTTCTTTCATATTGTGCATTGTCTTGCTGCGCATTAAGAAGCATATTAAGAGTTCTGTTAGATGTGTTTGCTGGCATATAGAGGCTCATATTTCTCCTTGTTTATGGATTAATTATAAAAGCATAAGAGTCAAATGTAGATAACATCTTTTCCTGGCAGATGAAAGATACAGAGGGTGTGACTGGCTTTGCATTCAAACAGCTATTTGGATTCGGGCATTATATATGTAGTGCATTTTTTTGTCAGACTTACTGAAGCTCAGCATACCATTGTTATCATCAATCAGTGAATCACACAGTTTCTTGACACTAACATTCCAGAGCAACAAAAATATGCAAAATCCATGCGACTTTTTCTGGCTCTCTCACCATGATCATAACAAGATTCTGTTCACCCTCTAGGGCAGTGAAGACTCATGCTGCTGCTTTGTTCAGGTTGTTAATGCTATGTAATAATGCTAATGTCTTGTCTCCTACAGATGACATTCCCTGTGGTGGATGATGCATGTGAGTCATGGTCGTTACTTATTTTACTAATTTCTCAATTGGATAGTTTCAGGCAAATCTGTTCGGATACAGGTCACTCACAAACAAATGTCACAAATCAAGCATTGAAATGGGCAATAAGACTTAAAAAATAATAATGCATAAATAAAGATCATAGCAAACAGACACCGTCATGGTACCACAGTGCAATTATGGACTTTATGACACCATATGGTGGGACATAAGGTGTAGTGCAGGCTGTAGCTCTGTGCATTGTACATGTTTCCAGAATAAATATTTTAATAAACTACTGCACCCATGTTCAGTAGCTAATACCTGTTGATAGCTTATCTGCTAACTGCCTGGCAAAGTCCATAGCAAGACATTCATAAGAACACAATCTGATGAGTTTCCTCACAGTGGAAATTTTGGGTTATAACCACAATGTATATCTATACTAAATTTCAGGACCTTCTTGCTGCAAGGTAGCGGTGCTACCCACCAAGCTGCCAAATCTGACAACATGTTTTATTTATTTATTTAATAATACAGTTATTTATTTATACTTATTTATTTATACTTTTGGCCCTCCATAAATATTGTCTTCCTTATTAAACTATAATGTAGCTGTCACTGGGGAAATCTGAACGGACCTGACTGATACATTTGACTATCAAGAAATACAACACACTTTTTTACATGGCATCCAACTTTCATTTTGCCATTGGGAACTTGATTTAAATTAGAACTTGTCTACAGTCCAAGTAGTATAGTACTTTTATTACAGTTGCATGTGTATTTTCTATCTTTTTAGACTATTTCTTTATAAAAAAGTACTAAATGTACTAAATGTACTCCCTCAAATATTTAGTAAAAAGGACCAGCAAAAAGTACCATATCTGCACATTTAAAACCTAAAGACATTAAAAAGCACACACAATGAATCCCCTCTCAGCCACTGATCTGCAGTAGTTCTTTACTATCACATAATACATTCTATCTATTGCTTCTAAATCCATTAGCTGAAAGCATAAACGCAGCCATTAACTTTAATTACAGGGCAGCAATTTAAACTGTTTCTGTGTTGATGTTTTAACTGCAAATGCAGTATGGATTAAGGAACCCCAGCTTTTACAGCCAGAAAATAGAGAAATCAATATTCCATTATCTATATGTATCTATGGGGCATTTATATGGCCAATAGAACATAAAAAGCTTTCGGGTCATCCATGAGAACTAATACTTAAAATAGTTTATCGTGTCTAAACATTGTTTCATTGGTAGTTTCCTAATATTTCATTCGTACATTTCCTTCATTTAACTATAAATTGATTTTCACGACACCTGCTGGTGACACTAGGTAGTGAAATCACAAGGCAAGGCCAAATAAGGTGCTGAGGAAAAAAAATTATAAAAAAAAAACACTGAATAAATGAACAAATATACAAACCACCAAATTTTATATATATATATATATATATATATTTAAATCCTAGTTCTAGAGGATCGCACTGTAACATTGGGTCATTGCCCTCAATATATAATCCGCCATATAATACAGCGCTACATTTTGGGCAAAATCATTAGCACAAAGCTTATTATATATTGAAGTTTTGAAAAATCTCATTTAATTTAGTGAGTAGTGGATTGAAAGTGATAAGTCAAAGCAAAACACTTACTCTATTGGTGGACTCATTTAGACTGTAGATTAGAAGAGAAGCATAAAAAAACACAGTGGGAGATCATCACTGAACAAGGACTATTGTGAATCTGAATCACTTTGTACTAAATTTTGACTTAAGAATCCAGTATTGCGTAAAATGATTTGCGTGACTCGACCAAACGATCAGAGCAGAGACAGATTTTTCCAGTAAAAATGCATCAAGAACCAAATTTGAAGAGTTCCGAGGTGGTTGAGGACCGAGGTACCACTGTACTTCTGTCTCCTTTGTTTATAACTCTTTAGAATAAGTTCTCATTACCAACTGTTAGGGCTTGTGTGAAAATCATATTTATTCAGAGTATAGAAATTCAAAAGGATTCACAAACTTTTAAAGTGCCAAACCTGCGTACTCTCATCAAGTCACCCGTGGTAAACCACTAAGCCCCTTTTATGACCCTCCCACCGATCGCCTCACAATTTCGAGCATAGAAATGTTATGTCTAAAAATGTATAATGATATGTCAGGAAACACAGGACATTTAGCATTACTGCATTTACATTTACATCATTTAGCAGAAGCCGTTTATCCAGAGCGACTTACAATTTATACAGTCTTACAATCCAAGCAATTGTTGGTTATGGCCTTGCTCAGGGACCCAGCTGTGGCAGAGGTGGGATTTGAGCCCTGGACCTTCTGCTCTATAGTCCAGTATCCTAACTGCTAGGCCACCACAGTCCCAGGATGATATGGAACTTAATAGAATTACTTATTTAGTAGGATAAAAGGAAATCTTTGTCAGTAGTTTGTGCTTAAAAAATACTACTGTGCTTAAAACTGTTTCTTCATACATGTACTCAGAACCAGTTGGAAGCATGAACTGAAGCAGTTTCACACTGGGCTAGGATTCACAATGGACTGAGAATACTTTGATGTTTTGAAGGCTTCGGGACGCCTATCAATATGATACAAACATGGTTTTGTTGACAGGAGGAAAGTAAGACTGAAGCAGAGGATCGCTCAGACCTATTCTTCCACCATCACAGATGAGTCACGTCTGGGATGAAATGCTGGGTAAACCTCGGAATGCATGAGGGAACTCACTCTAAACTTTTCCTGGTTCTGTATATATTTTATCGCAGTTGGGAAGACTGTCAGTGCACAGATTTTATCTGTATAGATCGCACTTAGATATAAAGTGTATTCTGTGTTTTTGTTTGCTGTTGATGTGCAGTTGGTGTAGTTTGGCCGAGTCACTTGGTATCTGCCTAAGAAAGAAAGGTTTTAATTATAATATATAGTACTTCTGGCACCTGCAACAACATATTTTATTTTTGATGTTTAGGGCAATAGAGGTGCAGCGATTATTGCCGTGGCGTTTCAAGGCATTGAAAAATTTGAAGTGACTTTCATGAATGAACCGCTATATTTTAGTTTGGTGCCATAAATTCAGAACGTTGGATTTGATATACTCTCAGTAATATATACTCATTTAATAATTCGCCCTGGCATTGTTTCGATAATTTTCTTCAACATAAAAGCGTTTATTTATGTTTGTGTTCCTTGTGATGTGTAATGCTGTTCCTAACAATCGCTGTGTATAAGATCAGGTACAGTCAAACCCCATTAATCAATGCACCTTGTTTCTGGAAATGGCTTGGATGCTTCAATAATCAATATAGTAAAGAGAACCATAAGTTTATTATTTCTTATGGGAAAATCCCTACTTCATTTTGCCGTCTTCAAGCACTTCATACTTTTAGTGATGTCAGCGATACAATACCCCAAGAGACTCTCTCTCTCTCTCTCTCTCTCTCTTCTTTTCTCCCTATCCTTTCTCTCTTCCTTCTCTCTCTCCTTTTCTCCCTCTCTTCTCTCCTTCTCTCTCTCTCTCTCTCTTTCTCTCTCTCTCTCGCTCGCTCTTTCTCTCTCTTTTTCTCCCTCTCCTCTCTCCTTCTCTCCCTCTCTCTCTCTCTCTTCTTTTCTCCCTATCCTTTCTCTCTTCCTTCTCTCTCTCTCTTTTTCTCCCTCTCCTCTCTCCTTCTCTCCCTCTCTCTCTCTCTCTCTCTCTCTCTCTCTCTCTCTCCTTTTCTCCCTCTCCTCTCTCCTTCTCTCTCCTTCTCT
>JAUZST010043449.1:0-26245 GCA_034779995.1 Parotocinclus haroldoi
TGCAGAGCCTCCACAACACAGCAGGCAATGACGGGTTGTATCCCAATTCACATGCCACTGTACTACGAAGTGCTCCACCTAAAATAACTACGGTTCCACTGCATCGAATGAGGTTCGTGTATAATTAAGTACGTCAACGTGGAGCTCGGTTGAGGTTTAAATGTCGCTTTATGGCCATTTGTAAGGTCTGGGATCGATCAGAAAAAAGTTCACTTGCTAGGGAGTGAGCACCCTACCCAGTGACACACTATGCGATTTGAGACGCGTCTCACAGAAAGGAAAAGAAAATGGCGCAGAGACTAAGTCCTCAGCCCCCGTTCCCGACTTTCAGGACTGAATTTAGGCTTTTTATCGCTCTGAAATGAGCGAAATGAGCACTGGGCCGTGAAAGCAATCTACGGGTGTATCGGAAAATCAAACCAAAATGAAAAATAATTGAGAGGAAAGTGCATTTTTAAGCCCTTGTTTTGAACAATAGGCGGCTGGGAGTGAGGGAGAGGGGACTTAGTCTCTGGGACGCCATTTCGCTCGCCGAAAAACTAACGGTCTCCATCGTGAAATATGAAGAAGTAAACGTAAAAACAAGCTCAAATGCGGCTTCATTTCCTCATTTGTACTCACCATTAAGCCTAGGACCGAAGCTGACCTGCAAAAAGAGCAAATAAGCTTATGATGTCATTATTTTAATGGCACATTAGTGCATCAGGGAGAAATCATGAAATGTCAAACATGCAACGTATTATTTCAAAAACCTTCATGCAGTCAATAATATAGAGACGTTTATATGAAGACGACTGCAGGTCTGAAGTCATTCTTTTATAAATGCACTAAATGTTATGCCATTTCTGCACATTTCAGGACCTGGTCAGCAATAAGACAGATAATTAACGTTAAATAGAGCGAAATGAGATAAAACGTGTAGTTATTATTAACAAGACAAATACCTGATGCTGTCCATTCCCGTGATCTCCGGTCATCGTGCAGTAATTTGATGCAAAAAGAAGAAGAGAAAAGTGGCTGAAAGATAAAAGATGCCGGTTTGGAGGGGGGAAAAAAAAAGCTCGGCAGAATTGAGACTTGAGCAATCCACTATCAGTTCAAGTCCACGAAGTGCGCATGCGCTGAAGTTAGCGCCGACCGTTAGGATTCGCTCTATTGATTCTGGTCTGTGGAGCAAAGTGAAAGTGTATTAAAAAGTGTTTAAATCCGTAAGTCTTGGCATTGGTTTACCCCATTTTTTTTTTTTTTACCAATGCCAGTCCTAAATGATCTGACTGAATTGATTACGAAGGGGAAAACCCATAGCAATTAGATTTTGACATCCGGTTTTAATATCCATCTTAAATTGCCCCCATAGTACATTTGTGATTTTCTTTCCACCTGAATTAGCTTCTCCTTCTTAAAAGACCAGCCTATGTTTTCTGTTTTGGAAACTATGCTTATCGTCACTGGAACCATCAAGACCTGGCAGGATTATCAGCTAAACTAGCACCAGACCACACGTTTTGAATATTGTTATGCTAGCGAGTTAGCCAGACCCCAGAAGGTTCACGATGGTTCATGCTGGTCTGCTGAGCCTGCAGGTCTTTGCTGGTTTTTCTTTAGCAGCATAAAGCAGCCTGGGATCGGCGTTGGACTTTAGTGGGAAAGATGAATTAATATAAATACGGAATTTGAGTTTTAAAAAAATTAGACCCAAACTCAAACTCTGCTAACTTTAGCCTAACATTTTGATGATGACCTCGTCCACCATCGTGGCTGGGCCAGGTTTAAGTCCTGGCAGGAACTGTAACTCCGTTTCAAAGCTCTGTTTAATGGAAGTAAATAACATGGCTCGTTATATAGAAGGGCGTAGAAACGCATTATAAATTAAATATAAAATCAATACAAATAGAAAGGCGATAAAGTCTCCTGTGACACTTGTGAGCAGCGCATGTACGACTACAGAAACGTTCGTCAATTCTTCACATTTCCGTCCGCATCTCCCACGCGAGTGAAACCGCCGAACACTCAAAGTAAGAAAAAAATATTTATTTACCTTCCGACGATAAAAAAAATAAATAAAAATATGTACAACTACGACTCCGTCGCAACTGAATGCCAGTGACCCACCCAGAACCACCAATTCCAGCCCAACGACAAGCAAGAACAGTGAAGGAAGTGCTGAGGGGGCTTTAAAAGCACCAACATACGGCGTGAAAAACAAAACAAACTGTGCCAAAACGACCCGGCCTCTATTAGAAATGTACAAAACACAATAAAACCTCAGTAGAGCTACACAAGACACACATTCACAAACGCAACGACGACGTAGCCAGGCTGGATCGGGGAGGGAAGTTCATATCTCTCGAGAGCTTTCACTCGGGCGTCGAGGAAGCACAGAATCAAAAGCCTCCAGCAAAAGCGCCTGGCATCCAACACACACCTCCTGAGTATACCAGTCCCTCATAGCCAACGCCCCAGGACAGGTGGTGGAGGGTAAGCGAGACAGCAGAACCAGCGGCACCCTGAAAAACACCACTTCTTTTATTATGAGCGATCAAATGAAAACAAAGCATTGACTAATAGGACCCTGGAGTTGCATTCCGGTATGGAGGGGTTGGGATGAACTGATCAGTCAGGGTAAGCGGAAAGGCCAATTATGGGTTCCTATGATGCCCTTCCTTTGAAGCAGATTGTTTGAACTTGGTTTTGTAAGGCCTGAATCTTCACTGACTTGGTCAAGGATAAATTACTCGTAAATGTTTGGGCACCACTAGTTAAATTACAGACCGAAAAACAAACTGCAAAGCGGGGCTTTAACGATCCAGACCGTACATTATTATTTGCGATTAATTAACGATTGCAGGCATGACCTGTTTAACGTCCGCCTGATCATCGAGATCGTTTTAACGGCCGCCTTAAGAATTATAACAAGAACTAAAAATCCGTCATAAAGCTTATTCACGTCTGAATGACAGAACGCTAGTACGAGCGAACCACTGCGGCAAGCAGAAAACAGCCACGTTAAATTAATTGTGTGCTTTATAAAAAACAGAAAGACTAATTACTGCATTGTAAAGTACTAACCGTTTTCATAGTGTGTTTCAATTTCAAGTCAAGTTTATTTCTGTAGCGCTTTTTATAACGTCCCAAAGCAGCTTTACAATCTTATATGCTCTTAAAAGGCCGATCCCAAATGGAGCGAGCCCAGGGCGACAGTGGCAAGGAAAAATCCCTGAACGTAGAAGGAAGAAACCTTGTGAGGAACCAAGACTCAAAAAGGGACCCGACCTCCATGGGGGGCCCGGATGTTCATTAAATAAATACTTAAAAATGTATTAAAAGTAGTAGTAAAATTAAGCAAATGATAAAATTTGAATCAATAATAATAATAATAATAATAAAATAAGGAACAAAATAGATTTTAAACAAAATAGATTTTAAAAAAATCAGTCCTCAGTGGGAGGTCCCTGGAGGCGCAGAGTCTCTTAGTGACTAAATAACTGAGGGAGTTCCTGCACAATATCGTTTAGGATAAAAATGTGCAAACTACGCCCGGTCAAGAAGGTTATTACGGAGGTTAAACGGCTCATGGCTTTAACACTCACTGCGATGGATCCCATGACCAGCGCTCGTTCCAGAAATTTCTCAGGCTTTGCTCACAGTCTTTGGTCACCGTGATCTTCTTGAAGAAGCTTATAGGAAGGTTGATGCACCACTTAAAGGGGAGGCGTAACTGCGTTGAAATGAAATCAGTTCGTTCAAAAAAATAAATAAATAAATAAAAAAAAAAACCTCATCAAAATCAAAAAGAAAAATCAAATCAGCCAAGACGTGATCTGATACACATAGATAAACCTTCAGTGTTAAGGCGTGTGAGGGACCAGTTTCCACACCATGATTAAATCGAATAGTAAAGGGTGAGTCAAAAGTCACAGGACACCCTTCTATTTCAGAAACAAGAGTTAAAACGATACATCTGAATACTTCAGTAAGTCATGGGTGAAGGGGGGGGGGGGAAAATAATCATTTAAGCTATGTTCAGAACACGGGACAAGTCCACCGGACTTGCAACATCACGTGTGGTTCAAAGGTTATCAACGGAAAGTTCAAAACGTTTGTTGTTGGTCAAGTATATGAAGCTGGATTTGGGGAAAGCTGGATTTTCCCGTCCTGTGACTTTTGACTCACCCTGGAGATTAAATTGTCATGTCGCTTTAACGTCTGGGGTCTTAAAATTTAGAGGCAATAAAAAAAAAAGATCTTTGGACATGGGAAAATCAAATTTGGACGTTGTTGCCATGAACAGCCAATCGACACTGTGGATCCACGGGCAGAGGCGGGAGTTAAATCCACAAACCGCTCTCCCCGATGTGCGACATTAGGTTTCAGCAGGCTGACTGATTTATCCAAACAACCCCAAACCAACATTTTACAAACAATACCTTCTTACCTCTACACAACAATCCGGACACACAACCCTGCCAACAGATCACAAAAACAGGCTATAAATCAGCTTCTTTTACACTCCTCAGAAATCAGACGGAGGGTGTTTGGACCAATCGTACCCGCTGCACAGAGAACAACAGTTGTGCCAGGTGAAGAACAAACTTCTCTTCAAACAACACGAACAAACCTGGATTAATAAATGAAAAGCGAAAAAAGACAAAAGGCTTCTGTTTTACAGAGAGCAGAGTCATTACAGGTCACCAAAACCCTAATGTTTGTTGTCGTTATGCTATTACAGTGTTGAACTATTTTATAAATTCGATTATGTTTACCCGGTAAATTTTTTCTTAAAAAAAACAAACAAACATTTAGGCCATTTAATTTACGCAAATGGTGAAACAAGCGGCAACAATAACGGGGAAAAAAAACCCAAACGTATTTTGTTCAGTTCCAGCCACAATTTCACGTCAGTACATCCCCATTGTTATTAAAATATATTGTAATAAACTAAACAGATGGACTGGTCGTGCCCCACTAAAATCGCTGCAGCAAAAAGTCCATTTCTCCTCCCAGATCGCTGAGCAGAACTCCATTTCCCATAATGCCCCATCTTCCCAAAAACTAGAGAATCTAACGCTTTTAGTGTACTTTAATCCAATCTATTATTGAGAGCTAGTTTAGAACAGGTCTACCAGATATCCGATCATAAACGCAGTTTGTCTTCCCCATGGTTGCCAGGTTCGTATGTTCTAAAGATTTCAATTGGGCCCCCTTTTCCATGGAATTCAAGCCGGCTCTGGCAACCGAACCTAAACGGAAGCAGGGTTGTTATTAAAATGCGCCGGAATTCAGCTAGTAAAACAGCTACCGAACACAAACGCAGTATACGCTTGAGAAAATAAACAAACAATCTGATTAATGAATATTAAACGGTTTGATATCACCGGCTGATTAGTAGAAAAGCCCAAATCCGATGACTGACGACTAAAGTTCACTAAAGTGCGAGGTAACGACAGCTCCAAATTATATATTAATAATATGACTGACTGGGAGGCAGAAGGGGTGCCCCTTTAAATTCTGTCCGTGCCTATAAACAGCAGTACGAGGTCACGCCGACTCACCCTCCAGTTCTTGTTGGCGTCACACGAGGCGCTCTTCGACTTCCCCCGTTTGGGGCAGCGCGTTTCCAAGACCTCCGCGATGGTCACGGGAGCAGAAACCTTGCTCTTCAGCGCCTTCGGATAACAAGGTTAGAACCGTAGATCAGAAAAAGTCACAACCGCTTGGAACGGACGCTTAAGAGAAGGGAGGTCAGCTCAGGAGCTCCACAGCACATCCCTAAATGGTTTCCCATTTAATCCCAACATAAATAAAATACTTGGTCTAAAAATGGCGACTTTGGTTTTGAGTTACGATTTCAGCCGCAAAGATTACCTTGTCCTTCCCCATTTAAGAAACCCAGAAACACTTTAAACAAAGCGTGACGCCAGAACGATGACTTCTGAAGTGCCAAATAAACATCTTGAACACTTTTACACCATTTTCGGAACCAAACTGGGAACCTGTAAGCAGAATCTGACTCGATAAAGCTGCAACCGATACCCAAATCTGGTTCGTTTAAACTCTCGGTACGCCGGGTTCGATTTTGCTTTAAACTTGATGGATGAGGGTGTGTAAAAGCGCAAGTGTCTCGCACTCCAAACTCAAGGAGGAACAAGTTTCTAATGTCACCTTACATAGGGACAAATCGGAAGCCAAACCCGCACGGCCAAAAAAATACAGAGCATGGAAACAAGGGCGTACAAGCTGGCAGGGCTCCTGATCGCCGGCGAAGGATCTCGTTCGGCGTTTTCCCCTCGGCGGGGCGCACTCATCAGACGGCGTGGACGAGAGGGCGGGAACGAACCTCAGGGTCGCGTCCGATGAATCTGGAAAGGTTCAATAATCAGCAGGGACTCCGCTTAAAGTAATACAGGGGGAGTCAAAAGCCACAGGGCAGCCTTTTGTGCCGCTCACAAAAATTAGGGGATATTTCAAGGGCAAGCTGGATCAAGGGCAGGTTTTAACAACGGTGGGATATCAAAGGAGATCAGAATTGTATCAGAAATCGATCAGGTGTGCAATATCATATTGTGGTTCGAAAGCTGTCAAGAAAAACACAGTTCAAAACTTCAAGAGCCGACGCCCAGAAAGATCCATCCCTCGTAACCAAATCCAGAGAAACCAGGACCAAGAAACCCTTTTTAGCCTTTGGTTAAAGGCAGCGCGGGACACGTCCTAAGACTTTTGACTCGCCCTGTACATACAGGTTATGCGTTTCCACCACATGATGTGGCTTAAACCGAGACATTAGGCTGAACCGTGAACCTGAGGCGAACATACCAAACTCAGACGGAAGGCGGGGCGGGGTCGGTTCGACTTTACCTGTGAAGCAGTCTTCTCGTGAGGATCTCTCTGTACGCGAGGCTTCCTAAAAACAGACACTAGATCACACACACGTACCTCAGGTTTAACGGGGACCGTTGGCGGCAGAACGGAGCTCTTACTCGACACGGCGCCCCCTCTGGGCCAGAGCTGGGAACTGTATTCAGGCAGAAAGAGGCGTCTTCACGTAGAGAGTCTTCACAGAAGGTCAGGGCTGATTTCTGGGTGGAGCAACCCGAGTCTAAGGAGCACGAGGGAGACGGATGGACAGAGAGACAGAGACAGGACGGAGGGACGCGAGCACACAGACGGAGGCCGATGGACGTATGCGGACAAGGACAGCTATACAGAGACGGGACGCAACCACGCAGAGACACAGGGAGATGGACGGACAAACGCATGCAGACAGGCAAGTGGACAGATGGACGAACACACACACAGACGTTTGTTGCTTTCCGCCATCCCAGCACAGATGGACAGACGGACGCCCAGCCACACATTCGGACTGACAGATGCATTGGATCTATTGTAGATCCCAAACCAGATCTCTGTTTATCTAGTAAACTAGAACCAAACCGAATCCCCCAACAAGCAAGCAAACAAACCCAGAGTGTAAGCCGTGTACCTGTGGAAGGTCGTCTGCCCTTAGACGATCCCAGCAGCTTCACTCGGTCGGTGGAACGGATCTCCTGCATCAGCAGCTCATGCAGACTGACCTCATGTCTGGGATTTTGGCCCTTTGGCTTTAGATTACGCTCCGAAACCTGGAAAGAAGAAAATCATGTAGTGTATTAATATAGAGAGGTGATCCAGCGCCAAGATGACACTCCCTCAGACACAGCCAATCACGTCCGCATGCGTTACCCGGCTGGTCGGCACCGCTGGGTACGGCCGTCACACCCCACACCACCCCACGTTTCCCAATGAGCTGACGCTGTAGAAACAGACAGGCACTCACCGGCCGCAGCTTCGGTCCGGACCGAATAACAGTGAGGAGCGCCTGATGGGGATCCGATTTCTGATCTCTGGACCTGAACTCGAGCGCCTGCGACCCAGAGCAACAATGCGGCAACTGCAACAATGCGGAAACCGAAACGTTCACCAGCCCCCGGCCCTGCTCACCTGCACCTTGCGGAGCGTGTAGCGTCTCAGCTGGATGTCCTGGAGCAGCTGGTTAAAGGGTGAACAATCCACCGAGGCCGGCGCGCCCGCGCTGACCTTAGGAGGGCGCAGCACCACACCCCTGTTTAGTTCTTCTATCAGGTGCTTCCACGCAAAATCCTGCCCAGGGATGAAGACACCGTTCAGGCAGCCTGATTTCAACGTGGCATTTGTTTGGGACGAGGCAGGTTACGAACCCAGTTCATGGTCACGTCCGGGACCAGGCGCGTCTCAGACTCCATGATCATCTTTCGCAGGCTCTGGACGTCCAGGAAACAAACGGATCAAACTCAAACAAGCCGACATCGAACATTTCCGTCCATACGAGGGCAAACCAGGTACGGAGCAAACATCTGTATTCGCACTGACATGCATTAGAAGACGCACGAACAGTCTGTTCTCATAGCGGACGTGTTGGACAAAGGTTCAGGAGTGAAGTCATTTTAAACGAGGGGTAAATCAAAGGGCCGAAACGTTTCCTAAACCGGTAGTTCTTTTTAAACGAACCATTATTAAATTATTTCTCCTCACCTCTCTGGTTTGCTGGATGACCTGCAGATAGTGGCACAGCTCGATGGTGTGCGAGTACAGCGTGGTGCACACACTCCGGTAATGCTGCGCTGCCTGGCCCGGGTTGTAAAGGCGCTCCTCACACACCTTCAACGCAAAGCTCATACTGAGTTAAACATCTAACGAGCACATGCACGTAAAGCGATGGGGCTAACGGAGACAACCCGCAAGCACAGGGTGTTCATTTGTTCTGCAGGAAATTGGCTCCCAATCTGATCTAATGTTTATAAACGAAACACAGACACCAGCAAGTTTCATTTGCCATCCCTATAAAGTGCAGCGTGGTAAGACGGCTCAATAGACGCATGAAATGTCAGCAAAAATACAGAGCCACGTATAAGAAATATGCAGGAGAACAGGGATTACATTAGTAAACATTACTGAGACTTGCTGTTAAAACTAAATAAACAGTTCACATTAAACAAGAGAGCATACCAAGACCTAAAAAAAAGCATGCTGGGAGTCTCTAAGCTCACAATCAGATGTCTTAGAGATCAATGGTATTATAATAATAATATATTTTTTAAATCCATGAATCCAAATCGCAATACTCAATGCTCAATTTAATGGAGCGCTTAAAAAAGAGAAACATGTGTCGTACTTTACACAAAACCCCTCAAAACGAGTGAAAACCTGAACATATTCATGCAACAAACGAGACGCGGTCATTTCCATCCACCAACAAGCTATAACTGGGCCGTGATTAGAAGAAAAAAAAAACACAAAAACGCTTTAATGAGGACAGAAAATATTTTTTTTACATGACCAGACCACTCCCCAGACCTACATAACCGAAATAACTTAATCTCAGTCAGAGAAGATTTTTTTCCTAAGTACTAAATGCCTACCAGGACCCACTCCTATACCTGTAAGACCTCAGAGATGCTGGGGTGGAGACTGTGTTCAGATCCCAGTCTGACATCCACTTTGGTCATCTGTCCCACCAGCAGCTCCAGCGTTGCATCCAGCTCACGCTCGACCTCTGCCCCGAGGCCCCAGTCCAGACACGAGTACATCAGGCGGCCCACGTAGTCTACGGTCTGGAGAAACGTACAGTTACAGCTGCGAGCTGGCTGGTGACGAAGGTCCAAGAGGTTCGAACCCGGTGCTCACCTGATCCTCCGTCTCGATTAAAAACTGTTCCTCTGCTTGGGAAATAAAGTCAATTTAAGAAAAAAGCTTAACAAGAAACATCCCAGCATCAGTATCAGTCATGCATTAAAACAAGTTGAAATCATTTACCAGAAATGGTGAAAATAAAAAAACCAACAACAAAATCCTCACCGCATCTCACAAGATCAGGCAAACTAGGTTTAAATTCGTTTTCATTTCACACAGCTTTTCTGTTTTGCTTACACACGTTTACACACACACACACGCACACCTCTAAAGATCAGACAAAAAAAGCACAGTAAACTCTAAGCTATGAAGCTAACGAAATCCCTCTACCGCTAAAAAAAAACGTTTTCCAAGCCAAACACGACACAAAACCAACACAATGAAACTTTCCTAAAATATTCCTTAAACACTGAAACTAAAATAACAAAAAATAAATGTAGATTTCCCTTTTTATTCCGATTGACTCATTATTAACATCGATCCATAACCGGTTTCTGGATTTCTGCATAAATGACCTAAAACACCAAGAGTTTCTCTCTCTCTCTCTCACTCACACACACACACACACGTTTTTGGAGAGCAGTTTTTCGGTTTGTAACACTGCCCTTAGCCGATGGGAGACCTTTAACTGCTTAGAAGTTACCCTGGGTTCGTTTGTGACCTTATTTACGACTACAGATCATTTGGAGGGTTAAAAAAAAAAGGTCTAAAATTCTCCTCGTATGGTACACAAGCGGCCTACAGGTGGATCGGTCCAAACATAGTAGCGTCCCTTAGCTCATCTTTGCACATAACAGTTCAACAAACTTTATGCATCACTGAACACGAAAATCAAACATTTAATCCCGACCCCTACAACGTTAATGGCGTACCGGGAACCAAAGACCCAGCAGGCTTATGGGAAATGTAGTTAAACCGTGTCCTCTTGTTTAAATCGCTATCGTGATCGTGTGTGGACATGAAACCCTGCCCTGATACCATCTTACCCGTTCGGCTGGTATCTATCCTGAGTGAGATGCTGCCATCGGGTGAGATTAAGATCCCCTCAGGTCCCGGCAGCCTGAAACTTTTCCCCGAACTGTACCCGACCTCATTGTTGAAGTTATTCTCCAGGAGCGAACTGAGCTGATAACAGAGAGCCCAGGCCTGTTCCTCACACACCGGCTGATCCTGCAAGCCCAGGACTTCACTCAGAGACACCTGGCAACACGCAGGAGCAACACCGCGCAGCTCCATCACCTTATCAGATCATAAATGATCACGAAACAGATTCTTATAAAGTTAAAAAAGAAGCAGCAACTAAACACACTCAGCTCCTGTACCTTAATTAGCTAATGGTATCAGTCAGGTGTTAGGACAGGCCCAAATGGCTCCCTACCCAGTACAAAATGATTTATACCTGCCCTGAAGTGCATTGTGGGATTCGAAGTCCAGGCTGAATAATCTACACGGCTTCCAGATGGCACTTCATTAGGTGCACCTGCTTGTTTCTGCACTCGCAAATTTGTATTTACACTTACAGGCTCAAGTCCATCTGTTTCTCTTTATACTTTTTTCATCTCTTCACGGTCAGGACCTCTACATGACCAGCACAGATCATTCTGAGCACTGCCCTGACGGTGCAAATGGAGATTTAAACCCAGCAGGGTCCACTTAACAAAAATGTCCAGAGACCAGCAGCCTGCCAAGGGTGTAGCTCAGCCAGGTGAGGCTCCAAACCCTCCAACACTTATGACAGTGGGGTCACACGTTTGGTCTCCTGCCACCTTCCAAAGACGTGTTTAAGCGGCGACAACGCACACTGTTCCCCAGGCACGTAAAGCCTCGGTCGGTGCCCAAGTGAATTCATTCACGAAATAGTGGCGTTCATAAACTCGTTCATTTAGTTATCCTGTATTTTTCCCAGAGGTGTGACCGGTTTATCGGACCTTTACTTGGACCTTACGCTGAAGCTCGTCTCACCAGAGCCCGATAGGGTTCTAATCTCTTCCTTCAAAGCACCATCCAATGCATGGACTCATTTTTCCAGGTCCTGCACCTGCAGGAATCCATGCCAGTCCATCACGGTAATTGAGAATTGATGCCGTAAAAGACACACCCCTGCCGATTTTATTATAACCCAGGAACATCAGTGGCTAGTCTTCCAAAACGAGACCGGAAAACCAGAAAAGGATGCTTTCTGAGGGCTGGCGCAAACCCCCAAATCGTTCCCCTTACAGCCAGACGTCTTTGCTTCCAAGCAAAACCCAGACGGTTCGGATCACAAAAGGACGCACGTTCACGTTAAAAAAAAAAATCAGGCTCGTTCTTTTTATTTCAGGTTCGTAATTAGGACCGTTTACAGATCAGCGGGTGAGAAGGCTGTACAGAAACATTGTAGCTGCCCAAAAAGAAGAGACGAGAGCAAAGGAAGAGAAGAGGATTCACGATTTCATACTTCAACACGATTCGGAGTAACAGAGGGCTAAAGAAGTGCGCAATCAATGCCTGATCCACGAAATAGGAGACGGTTTCTGTACAGTCCTGCACGGTTAACGGTACGGTTCACATGATCGATAAATCATCCGCGATTAATCGTTAAAAACACAGCACGTCATATACAGCTCGAGTCACGATATCGTTTAGTTTCATAAAACAAGATCATTACTTCTTATTAAAAATGTTTCTGTACACGGCTACCGCGCGCGCACACACACACACGCACGCACGCAAACATGGTTACAGGAGATTACAAGGTACAACGGAGAGCAAACGGATATGTACATTTCACAGCTGCGTTAAGCTTCATGATCATTTCGACTTCCTTCGCTTTGCCTGAGTGGGACTGGCTCCAGTGTTCGATTCTTCAAAACAAAACACAACAAACATGGGGTCAGCTCAACAGTTCAACCGCTCAACAAACCCCGCTAACCCCATTCACACTGTCTGTGTGTGTGTGTGTGTGTGTGTGTGTGTGTGTGTGTGTGTGTGTTGGCGAAGCTTGGTAAAACTCCACTCTAAGTTTATTCAGTATAAGATCATAAGATCAGTGAAGAAAAAAAAAAAGATCATGACACAAAAATGTTTGCGAGTTTGGTTTGTATGAGGGCTTTTAGTGCGACTAGACGAACCAGAACTAGAACCAGACATTACCATGGTTACGGTGTTTAGACTCTTAAAAGAGTTAATAGACTCTGTGCTCCTAACCCACAAGTAACTACATTTTCTCTTTTCTCTCCGAAGTGATGTTCCAGCACCACACTTGGACGTTCCTCCACCTCAGCATCACTCTACTGGTCTCCATCAACAATAACCAGTCCCACCAGAGTGCAGGAAACTCCCTCCTTCATGTAGTCACTAGGAGCCGATGTGCCTCCAAGAACCTCCCGCCGAGGACCGATTTTAAAAATCTGTTTTGTCTGTAATTTTATTACTAACTTAAATATTATTGTTGGTTTAAATGCGAGTATTTACTTATTTTTACTACGACTTTAATACACTTTTAAGGATTTACATAATGAACGTCTAGGCCGCCCGTGGAGGTCGGGTCCCTTTTTGAGTCTTGGTTTCTTCCTTCTACTTTCAGGGATTTTCCTTGCCGCTGTCGCCCTGGGCTCGCTCCATTTGGAACCGGCCTTTTACGTACTTTTCCGTATAAGATTGTAAAGCTGCTACAGAAATCAATTTGACTTTTAAAGACTGTGTACCAGTGCGACTCGTACCTGCAGCTTTCCCTGGGTTGGAAGAGGCTGACCCTGGTCTGACTGCCCTCTTTCTCTGCCCGCTGTCAGGCGCGTCGTCCTCGGTGTCCTTATCTGCCCGGGAGCTGCGTCGGCTGGGGCCTTTTGCCTTCTCGGCGGCGGCTCTCGTGTCCCTAAAAGAGCAGACATTAGTGAGATCCTTTTTTTTTGTTTTTTTTTTAAACAGAAGAACAAAAGCCACATTATTGCGTAAATGCCACGTCTGACCTGGGCACGACAGTCAAGCTCCAGCTTATTATCAATATTCTCACTCTTAAATGGACTGTACTAGGACCATCAGCCTCCTACGAGGCAGGAATAGCTGTTTTTCCTCATCTAGCACAGATTACGTCCGTCCTCTTCACAATCCTATTTATTTACTAAAGCAGTCACGCCGTCCCGTGCACACACCCGTGCGGGGGATCTTCAGGTTTGGTAAATACATACCTTGGGACTAAGTCGACGGACGTCTTTCTTTTCTTTGCCCATCTGTTATAGAAGTGGAAAAACAGCGGTAAACTGCTTTGTCGCTTTGAACAAGACCTTTTTTTTTTTTCCTTTCCCCTAATTCCCCGAATTTTGAGTTGTGATTTGGTCAAGGAATGATTCTTAAAATGATTGCGAGACCAGTTAGTGATTCCCCATGAAATCCGGTCGGTCTACTCAACCAAAGCCAGAACTACAATCCCACAATTTCCAAAGCAATTACAAGAATCAGCAGTAGAGTTTAAAAAAAAATAAAAAATAATAATAATACAAAAACCTGCTGAGATTAGACCTATAACACAAAGGTGAAATGGGATCGTTACGGCCAGAGGGCGAAACTGATAATGGTATGAAAATGAAAGCGCAAGATTTCAACTGAACGTAAACACTGTCTTACCCCTGCTCTGCTACAGAGGGCGCCGTATCTCCTTAAAAGAAGAAGCACAGATTAGCACCTCGCTGTTACATTTAGGAGACTCCCGTATCCAGAACGACCACACAGAACAATCCCAGCCTTGGACCCCCCCCCCTCCCCAAGTCTGGAGTGTGCATGATCTCCCACACATCTTCGGTTAATTGGTCGCTCTAAATTGGCCCAGTACAAATGTAACGTTGCTCTACGAACGAACGATCTAACGAATCTAACGGAAACGGCTCCTTAAAAAAAAAAAAAAAAAAAGCTCAAATAGAGTCGGAAAATAACCTATAAAAAGAGGAATCTCTAAAAAGTAGACCTTCTTCTAACTGCAGCACCCAAGACATGATGTAAACCTACTAAAAATAAAGCTTTAACATGAACTATTACTTCCAGGGCTGCGCTTTACAAAAACTTTTGTGATATACTGCATGAATTTTTTTAACCCGCCCCCCCAAAAAAAAAAAATTTCAGAAAGAACGAACGTGTTTTAAATGCGGCGTGAACTACAGTCTCCGCTCCTGCAGATGGCGCAGTGTCAGTGTGGAACATGGCGATATGCATCGTATTGCAATGTATCGTGATATAACCGTATTGTCAAGTCCTTTCCGATAACCACCCCTAATTGAGACTGAACAGAAACAAACCAAAATGCTAATTGTACATCTATTTAGACGTCTTTCATTTTTTATGTACTTATTATTATTATTGTCAGCATCAATCCATTCGGACTGCGTCACATTTTGAGAGACCAATTAAGCTAATGCCCGTCTTTGGAATGTGGGAGGAAACCAGAGTACCCCGAGTAAACTCAGACAGACACCGGGAGTCCACGTTTACGTAAAGCAATAAAGCGAAGATTTGTTTAATTAAAAAAAAAAAGACTTTTACCAGTTTGCACACCCAAACTCTGTTCGTCCTGCGCAACTTCAGGCTGAGCTGAAACGACAAGAACATCCATCGAGAGATCAGATAAAAAAGATTCTTTAACCCATAAGTAATAAAATGGCCTTTTTCACCGTCCTTTTTGGAGGGAATGACTGGGCTTTCATGCAGGTTTCATTTAAGCACATCGAATATGAAATGCATCGTCAGGTATAAAACGAAGGCTTTGATTACCCTAACGTTTGTGTCAACGACAAAACGATACCTGTAGGAAACGGGACGGATCAAACGGCGGCTCAACGTAAACAGCTTTTATTCTGCAAACTGTGACCTATCCGATCAGAACTTTGTATTTTCACTGGTAAGGTCTTTGTTTGTTTTGCCCTCATGGGTATATAAATATTAAAACAAATTTAAATCCTTTGTGGCTTGCTAGAGTTATTTCGGTTATTTCTGTAATGTTTTTCCTATTGTGAAACGTTTGTAAAGACAGCAGGGATTTTTAAGGGACGCATTAACTTAAGAATGATTTAAGTAATAGAAATAACTGACATGGGCAAGAGCGCGCGGTTAATCGCTCCGTTAACTTAAAATGACTGAACGTTCTCAGTCGCAGTCTTGAATTAGGCGTTTTAATCGCTGCTCCGAACGGTCACGCGATATCAGGGCCTTTGGCTTCATGGTTTCACTGGCGCTACTGCTGAATCGCTCTCACACACTCTCCGTACTCCAACGCGCTTTCCCCTGCAGTCGTGTATCGAAGATCTTTACAACACGCAACCTTTCCATCCGTTTTTGGGGAGTATAAATTCTTTTCGTCTCATCCATGTCCCTTTTCCGCTCCACGATCTCTCCGGGTTCAGATTTTATCTGGCTAAAACGCACAGTAGACTAGCTATTTCTCAACCAGCCTTCTTTCTGTTTTTCATAACCTTGAATCATGCACTCAAAGGCACCAGACACTACAGAACAGCAATAAGATTTGGGCTAATAAACATCATAGCTAGTGAAATAATACAAAAATATACTAGATGGCATATTTAGTGTAATAAAGGATATTTAAAAAAAATGGATTATACAAACATAATATTGTTACACTGCTCACAAAAATTAGGTGACATTTCATTACGTCTTTGTATTATTTGAATTTAAAATGAGCGGTATAATTTGTTGCCTTTTAAATCCTTACAGCTGTCGTTTCTGCCATCCTACGCCATGCTGGTATTTGGACTTTTGGGTCTGGAGCCTAGTCCCCGTATTCACTGGGCACTAGAGCGTCACATTGCAAGGCCCAGCCAGAATTCAAACCTAGTCCCCTAGGAACTCTCCAGCACCGGATGAGCCTATCCATAAAACTAAAATTTAATAAAAAAAAGGCAAAACCATGGGCAAACCCGTGTTACCTCGGGGGCCTGGGACATCTACAGGAGGCTCCACGGTCCCATGTGACTCAGGCAAACTGGCCTCCATTGCCGCTGCAGGTTTCTGTTCCACCACCGGGGGTGGCGGCGTCGATACCGTCGATGGGCCGGTAGGAGGAGCAGGGGGAGGAAGAGATGCTGCAGAGCTAGGGACCGTGACTGGTGGGGAAGTGGTGGCAGGGGGGGTGATCACTGAAAAACTAGGCATAAGGGCAGAGGAGGAAGCCGGCGTCGGTGCCGGCTGAGGCTGTACTGAGGCTGTCGTCGGGGGAGGACGCGGACTGGAGCGCGCCTCGCTCGTACCCGCTTGAGAAAGTGCACTGTCCGTTTTCACCACCTGGGTTGTGATCTGCTGCGCCGTCTGATGGGCGTCGCCCTGCGGGACAGAAGGCTTGCTCAGGACTGGGTTGCTCTTGGCGGCGGGTGCGAGGGGACTTCTGCGTGCAACGGTCCCCGGGCTGGGGCAGGCAGGCGGAGAGGCCAGAGTCTGAACCGAGGCGGACGTGCAAGCCGCTAGGCTAGGCTGCAAAGCGGATTGTCCGGCAGAATTTAATTTTGCAGCGGGAGCATCAGGAGTGCTTTCTTGCTGAGCAGGGGGAACCGGGTTCGAGCAGGACGGCTGACTGGCAGGCGCTTGCTTCTGAATCTGTCCGATCACGGCGCGGCCGGACTGAGTCGTGGCTATACTAACGGCAGGGGAATGTACCGTCACAGGGGCAGATGCACAAGTAGAGGTCGCAGCCGAGAGCTGAATGCTTGCTGACACCTGTATGGGCCCGACCATGGTGACAGGCTGAGATCCCACGTTGCTGCTTGACGGCACGGAGGCCGACGGGACTTGAAATACGGGGTTGATGAATACAGGCGTTGTGATAAACTGTGCCGGACGAGCTTGCCCGGAGGCGGACTGACGAACGTCTTGAGGCCTTATGTTCTTATTGGGCAATGCGAGGACAGTAGAGACAATCGCTTGAGGCCCTGCGGATGCAGTGCTAGCAGCCGAACTGATGGGACTGGAGGTCACGAAAACCGTTATCTGATTTTGGGAGGGACCTGCTGACGAACTGGGTCTCTGCAAGACTGTCTGTGACATATTTGGTGCAGGTTTATTATCATTAGGACTGGGGCCAACGGAAGGGTTGGGGTGTGGGCTGGCACTTAACGTGGGGCTGGCATGCAAAGCTGAACTGACGCTCGACGCAACCGATGCCGACTGAAGGCTCGGGGCGCTGCTCGGGACGAGTTTTGGGCTTGCACTTAAAACGATCTTCGTTTTCTGCTCGGATTCACCAGTAGGGGGCGGAAGCCCGTCAGCATTCTGTGGGGTACTAGGGTTCCGTCGCCTCTCTTGTTCAACCCGAGAGGCCTCTTTTTGCCCCAGATCGCCTCCTGGAGGAGAGATCTTGGGTTGCTTGACAAGCAAAGTTTGGGCACCCGTATTGTCCAGCAACTGATTAAGGGACGTCGGTGCATCTCTGAAAGCTGGTGAAACGACCGGACCTTGTTCTTGCTGCGGTGGCTTCTGAGGATCCTCTGACGGTTGCTCAGACGTCTCCTGAGATGGCACGCGCTGACTCGCCATCCTGAAAGCGGCCTGATCTCTCATCGCCTGGATTGCCTGACGCTGTTCTAAATGCGACGCCTGTCCCTGGCATTCCCTCGTCGCTTCTGTGGTAAGAGTTGCGGTCTGGGGAGGATTCAGACCCTGCTGAGAGTCCAGGGTGCCCACAGACGCAGTAGTAGCAGTGGGACTTGGGAGGAGCGAAGAAGAACTGGTCATGGCAGTCTGGGAACCGATCATTTGTGGCTGAGATTGCGGAGAAGTGAGTGTGTTCTTGTTTCCCTTCTGCCGTCCCGGGCTCGGAGTGGCTGCCTTTCTGTTCGCCGCGGGACTCGATCGCCGGCTGTTACTGGGACTGGCCCGCTTCGTCTGCCCAGCGCCTGGCTGTTTCTCTTGCTTTGGACCCGAATTGGCAGCGGCGTTGGGTTGAGTAAAACCCTGCTGGACGTTGTTGTTGTTGCCACTAGCGGCGTTATTGCTGGCGAGAGCCGTCAGGCTCGGCGGAGCTTGTCCTATAGCTTTTAACGTGGTCGGGTTTAGACCCTGTTGATCGAAACCTCGATTCAAATTAGGCTGCCGGGGCGGAAGGGGGATATTAATCTTGGGTGGGAAAAGGCCGGCGATCGATGCGTTCAGCCTCTCTGGAGAGAGGTTTATTTCTGAAGGCTCAGTGCTGGGAGGACGGTTGGTCGGGGTTAGCGGATGGTGATACGGCCTAGGGCTGGCACGGTTCGGCGTCTTCGGGCGGGAGCTCTGCGAGGACGAAGGCGCAGTGGGGAAGTGAAGTCCGTGCGCGCCGCCCATCGGTGCTTGCTGAGGTTGTTGCTGGGGACTCGATCCTGGCTGCTGTGGCACCGATGAAGGCGTGGACTTTATCAGGTGCATCCCGGGACCCTGGTTGACCACGTTTTGTTGACTGCCGTTCCCAGCCTGAGGTCCCATTTCAGCTGGCGGCCTGTCCTGCAGGTTCGAAGCGCCTGACATTTCCTCTGGTGCCATCCCTGGGTTTCCTTGCCCAGTTTCTGGATGGGGCATTCTTCGGGCTGCACCAGCCAGCTGTGGGTTAACCATCGGCTGCATTCCTCTTGCTTTGTCTGGAGACGGCGGGACACCGACGTGGCCTTGCAGATTGATCATTACAGGCATGGGTCCTTGTTGGGATACGGGCATTCTCTGCGCAGGATCGGTGGGATTAACGAGAGCTCTTTGGGGGTGGCCACCTTGCTGAAGCTGAGCCCGGTTCTTAGCTTGTTCTTGCTGCATTTTCAGCATCATCATCATGTGCTGCTGCTGCTGCTGCTGGGGTGTTAATGGTTGTTGTTGTTGTTGTTGTTGTGGTTGTTGCTGTTGCTGTTGCTGCTGCAGGTGCTGTGGAGGCTGCTGTTGAACCTGCAAGTGATGTGGATGAACTTGTTGGGGTCCTTGTTGCGGGCCTTGCGGTGTTCCGGCTTGACTCTGCATATGCATTTGCTGCTTTTGCAGCTGCTGCTGCTGTTCTTGCTGCTGCTGCTGCTGCTGCTGATGCATCTGCTGCTGTTGTAGCTGTTGTTGTTGTTGCTGCTGCATTTGCTGCATCTGCTGCTGTTGTTGTTGTTGTTGTTGTTGGGCCATGAACTGAACCGGCATTTGCTGAAGAACTCGCTGATCTCCTGACTGACCCGAAAAGCCTGAAGGGATATCACGAGAGTAACTGTTACGATAAGGAAGGACAGATTGCAAAACCTCTAGGCAGACAACCACTAACAAGGATTTTATTTAAAAAAAAAAAACACAAAAAAAAAAGCAAACAAAAAGGGACCCACCTGGCCGGTTGGTGAACTCGGGGAGCTTGGAGTTGGAAGAATCCATGCCGACTCCTTGGTCACCACCTAGCCCTTGCAACTCCACATCCTCCAGTCCTTGAGGTACTGAATCAAGACCACTAGATCAAGAAGACAACCGTTGATTTTTTTTACAAAATGCCCCACTTCGATAACTGCAGGTAAAGTAAGCGCAGTTTAATGGCTGTCCATCCTAGTTTTACTTTATAACCATTGCAGATTCCTATGTTAATTAGTTATGTATTGTTATTCCACCCGATACGAGTTCCGTGACAGGAATGCCCTTTGCGGAGATAAAATCTGGGCGTTTTTAAGTGTTTTTTTTTTTTTTTTTTTCCTTTCCCTAAAACGTATTCCCATACGTAAACTTCTCTTACCCCAGTCCTTCACCGGGCTGCCCTTCACCTGGTTTGGGCTTCTTCTTACGAGGCGGTTTCTTCTTTTTCGGTTTGGCCTGGTTAACTCCGACGCCGCCTGCTCCTTGTTTCCCACCTGGTCCAAACTGACCAGCAGAAATGTCACTCTGGAGCAGGTTAACTAATAACGGGCTAGTCAGTGTCACATCCTTATTCACCGGAAACCCACCCGCTTGGCCACAGGGTCCACCAATGGGCATCTGGCCACCAAACTGAGGATTAAAAGGCATGCCATGAGCAGGAAAATGACCGTTCCCCACCTGCATGTGTTGAGGACCTCCCATCATTGCTTGCTGCTGCTGTTGCTGCTGCATTTGCATGTCTGGAAGCATCTGCTGTTGGCTCATGTCCCCAGTGTTTCCACTGCCCTCTCCCAGCTGATGTGGATGCTGTTGCCCGGCCTGCTGCTGCTGCTGCTGCTGCAGTTGCTGCTGTTGTAGCTGTTGCTGCTGTTGCTGTAGCTGCTGCAGCATTTGTTGCTGCTGCTGCTGTTTCTGCTGAAGCTGCTGCTGCTGGAGCTGCTGCTGAACCAGATGGTGCCGCATCTGAGGGCCCTGCATGGTCATCTGTTGGTTGGGGTTACCATTCACAGGGATCTGCTGGGACTGCTGGACCATTTGCTGCTGCTGTAGTTGTTGTTGTTGTTGTTGTTGTTGTAACTGCTGCTGTTGCTGCGGCTGTTGGTGCTGCATTTGAAGCTGCTGCAGCTGCTGTTGCTGCAGTTGTTGCTGCTGTTGTAACTGAGCCATCTGCTGCTGCTGCTGCTGCTGCTGCGATTGAAACTGTACCATGGTACCCTGCATGTTAGGCGACGGACCTCGCATCATCTGACCCGGCATAACGCCTGGCTGACCTTTGGGCACAAAGGCCTGCTTGTTACCCTGCAGCTGGTTGGCTACCATCTGTTCCATCATAACGTTCTGTTGCTGTGATGTCGCCTGCTGCTGCTGCTGCTGCTGATGTTGGTGCTGCTGCTGCATCAGCAACGCCTGGTGCCCTTGCCCGCCCCCAAGCGGACTCTGGTTCGGCATTATGCCTTGCCCCTGTGGAGGCATCATTTGTTTAGGAGGGGTCATTCCTCGCTGTCCTGGGTTCATGGGCCGGGAGAGGACAGTCTGACTGCCGGCTTGCCCTGGCATCATTTGACCCGGAGCGGAGGACACCGGCTGATTTTGCATGCCCATCATTTGGGACTGTAGGCCTGGCTGCTGAGGTTGCCCCATACTGCCACCCGGGGCGGTTTGAGGTTGAGGGGTCATCCCACCATGATGGCTAATTCCAGTAGGTTGAAGAGGATTGGTTTGCATGTGGGGGCTGGGGGCTGACACCGAAGGCTGGGCTCCTACAACGCAAGAGGAAGATTCAATTAAAAAAGTTGAGGTTTTAGACAAATGAATTGCTAAGTGTTCAACATTTAAACGGAAATAAAACCTGCGTGCGCTATGTTTTGACTGCTCTGCATCTGAAGTGCACCACCCGTGGGGGTTCCTCCTTCACCTGCTGTAACCTGTCCTTGTGGAAAGTTTTGGTTTACGGGAACGTTCGGGAAACCCATGGGCATTCGTTTAGGCATACCTGCAATAAAGACGCACACAGGCCCGAAATGCAAACGTGGTCCAAAAACACCTTTCCGTTCTAACGCAGCATTCGAGCGAGTCGGTCGGATTGCAACCTCCTTTACTGTAGATCAATTTCCCTTGTTTTTGAGCGTCCTTTTAACTGAAGCTCTATCAAAACAAAACCATGTGACGTTACACGATTACATGAAGCACAGGTCTTTAATGCAGACGCTCCCTAATGCAGACGCTCCTTTTGTACTAAAGACAACCATGTGGCTGAAGCATGAAATGGAAACCGCTAAGAGAAATCGAAATTCTATTCTTTAACGGGTACCCAAGCCTCGTACGAAATGGGGACATAGACCGGAAGAAGGCATACCTCCCATTCCACCTTGAACCTGGCCATGCTGGGGCATGCCCATAAATCCCGGCTGAACGTTACCCTGCTGACCGAGCACGGCCCTGCCTGGGGATCCGACTCCCTGTGGGAACCCTTGGGGAGTGGTAGGCCGTGGCCCGAGCTGGCCTTGTCCCTGTCCCATCATTGGAGGCGTTCCTGGTGAGCCCTGCTGAAACGGGGAAGATGAAGATCCGGGAGACTTGGCAGTAAGGTTGCCCTGTGCTGCCGACACTGCTGGTAGGGGAGGGGGTGCCCTTGGACCAACCACCCCACCCACTCCCACTCCCACTCCCACTCCCTGGGGTCCTTTGGGCTGAGGGGCTGCAAACTGGTTCGGCCCTGCTGTCTGCTGCTGTTGTAACTGCTGCTGAACCTGTTGCTGAATGGCAAAGGGATACGGCGGCGGCGGATGATTCGGGGTCTGCACGGACGCCAAAGAGGGAGGGCGCTGCGGAGGAGCTTTTCTCCAATTCGCACCCACGGCGCCCTGAGCGGGAGGCTGGAGAATGCCAGAAGGCAACTGGTTCCAGGCAGGAGGGCCGGGCATCTGGGCAGAAGGGTTGAAGGGGCCGCGAGCGCCCCCTAACTGCGCTAGCTGAGCCTGCTGTTGTTGGTGCTGCTGCTGTAGCTGCTGCAGGGCTGCAGGATTAAGCTGTCTGGTCGCCTGCATGGCCTGCATGTGATGTCCTTGTGGGACCATAGAAGTGGGAGGGCCATGGGGTGCCTGTGGATGTTGAAGCTGCTGCTGCTGCTGTTGCTGCTGCTGCTGTTGCTGCTGCAAAGCTAGCATGGGATCCATGCTCTCTGAAAGACGTTTCAAATGATAATTAACATCTCCGAATCAGATCTCTGGCATGAACGTGCTCCGGTAAAAGCTCACCCGTTTGAGTCGGAGGTCTTGGTACTCTCGGGTGCATCTGTCCACTGCTGCCTGGCACCATGCCCTGCGCAGCCATGCCAGATCCAGGAGGCACCATGGAGGGATTGCTCATGCGCATTCCAGCTAGAAAAACGATCAAACGCAACTTCAATAAATACTAAATATCATCTTGGATCGTTTAGGGTTGGGTCACGATAACCGTTACCTTTCATGACGAATAATATCTACTAATAGAGACAAAGCTCCACAAAATAAAACTGACAAAGAACATCTGGATTAGCACGGACCTTATTTCGTGCAAAGCAAACAGTTCCATAAAGTAAACATCACCACCGTGTTCAGTTAGTATAAATAATATGGTACTAATTAGGGGTGGGCAATATGACAATATCTTAACGTATCGTGATTCAGTTTGTCATTGTGATAGACGATATGTTTTACTGAGTATATCGAGGATACCGTCAGAGCTTCAAGAACACTGACCAACTGCATGTTTCATTATAAACAGTGTCATTAGTCCTGGATTACTGGATAAAGTGCACTTTACTAAGTATGGGATAATATTTATTCGTTTTTAAGAACGCACTACTGATGCGTTTTATCTTTTATCACATGTATCATGAAAATATCTTTAATAATCGCGATATAATATTTTTACCATATTGCCCAGCCCTAGTACTAATAACACAGAACGTTAACAAATGCGGTTCTGAAGTCCAGCTAGACCATAAATCTAACTGGGGGGAAAAAAAAGCAGAAAGCTCTGGTCTGCTGATACAGGAAAGAACATGCGCCATAATAGGCAAAACGCTTGTGGGCGTCCCAAAATGACATTTGCATCATTTGCATCTCTCAGCACACGCCTTTATCCAGAGCAACTCGCACGTGTGCTTTGTATTGCTCCTTAAAAACAAAACCTCATGTTAGAATAAATAAGCAACAAAACAAGAACACAATCCAACCAGAACCAGCTAGGCTCTGAAGTGGGTAAATCAACAAAACGCACCAGAAAAAGGGTTTTCATTCGTTTGTTGTTGTTGTTTACATTCAAAATATGGGAATTCGTGGAGTTCCTTTGCATCTCCGCCTCGAAAACAGCCTTTATTTCTATTAAAAAGGCTTTCAACTAGACTTTGGAACATGTCTGTGGGGTCGTTCTGTCATTTTCGGCATTCCAGGGCAAACTCAAGTTGGGCAATTCTACGTGGACTTCAAGTAATTTCGATTTATATCAACATATTTTGACTTGAATTGAAGTACAGAAAGGGCAGACATGCAGGTGATCGGACATTTTGGGATCAGAAACTTGTGATGATTGAGAGTCATGGGGGTATCGGTACAACCCGTTCTACTTACAGTCGAGTGTTGAAGTCTCAATAACTGTAAAAGGAGTCCCCAAATGTCTAGTACAGATTATGGTAAACACGCCTTCAGGCATTGTTCATTTCGGGTTACCAGGCACTTTGGAACGGATTTATGACCAAAACCGAGGTGCTACTGTACGTAGCAATAAACGTGCAAACACATTGGCATATTTCGTATGGGTTTAATTACCAGGGCCTTGTTGCATATTAAACCCGGCGTCCATTCTCATCTGACCAGGAGCCCCAATGGGACCGTTCACCCTGACTTCTTGACCTCTGTTCTGCCCGGCAGCAACATTAATGGGTCCTTCACCTGCACAGACACAACGCAATAAGCTTTAGGAAACGAGCAGCACCAAACCTTACATGTCCACAGAACAGCAGACTTTGTAGCCATCTCAGCGCAAACACAAAGCAGCTCTCGATAATAGCACGTGCATTTCACCAACGCTACACGGCCTGAAAAGGATCCGAGAAGGTGGGCAGAAGTAACGGACATTTCCTAGCGGAAAATCAGGGGACATGGCTCCCATGGTTGCGGTTGCATTGGAGCTCGGTGGGTTCCTCGCTTGAGACCTCGCTTAATTTAAATGTCCTACGTTCGCAATAAAAGGCAAACTCGTTCTTTTTAGGGTAGTCGCTTTTTACGTATAAACTAAAACGTGACCTTTTTCAAGGGCTGTGCTTAAGGAAAAAAAAAAAGGGTGCGGCAATAAATCGCAATATTCTAAATCGATTTTCGGCTCAAATGATAGATTTATTTGTAAAGACGGATTTTTAAAGTACGATCTCCGCTCCTGTACGTGTCACAGCGCAGGGGTGACTCAACTTGTCCCCTGATGTCACGTGATGTTTGAATCAGGAGAACTTATCTTAGGTGAGCTGCTTTTATACGTTCGGGGACCTTTCTAACCCCAACCCCAACCCTAACCCTAACCCCAACCCCAACCCCAACCCTAACCCCAACCCCAACCCTAACCCCAACCCCAACCCCAACCCCAACCCTAACCCTAACCCCAACCCTAACCCCAACCCCAACCCCAACCCTAACCCTAACCCCAACCCTAACCCCAACCCCAACCCCAACCCTAACCCCAACCCTACCATTTTTCATATAAAATGATATAAATAATCACTAAATAATCATAAACAGTGCAACTTTTCTTCTCCTGTTATTTTAAACTCATAACGACATGGGCTCGTACGTTTAAAGAAAATGCTTTAATAATTAAAAATGTTTACAGTACAACCCTGGTTGGTGAACTTACAAAAAATATATATATAAATAATAATAATAATAATAATCCTCCGCTAATATAATCCAGGAAAATGCCCAAAGCCCAGCACTAGTTCCAAATAGTGTATTTTTTTTGGATCTGCATTCTCAGATAGGGGCATTTGATCAGGATATTCGATTGTTACAGCGACTTTACATCCTTGGCAAGCCGGTGTTTCTTCACCAGAGAGTAAATAACCTTCTCAAAATCCAAAGTGAAGCATGTATGTGTCTGTCTGTCTGTCTGTCTGTCTCTCTGTCTCTCTCTCTCTGTCTGTCTCTCTCTCTGTCTGTCTCTCTCTCTGTCTGTCTCTCTCTCTGTCTGTCTCTCTCTCTGT
>JAUZST010043459.1:0-26245 GCA_034779995.1 Parotocinclus haroldoi
GAATTTATGCTTTTATCAAAGGTCAGGAAATCTGAAAAGTTGTGTTGACAAGAGCAAAACCAGCGGGAGGTGACCACACCCACCACTTTCTTGATTTTGTGCAGTCCGTCAAGAAAACGCATCAGATCACACTGGATAAGTTCTTCAAACATTGACTGGAATTTAGTAAAAACTTGTTTTTTACAGTATTATGCTTCACATGCTGAGTATCGATACATTGTGTTGTAGAGCATTTCGAAAAACTTTCAGTTTTGCAAATTTTTCAATGAAAGTTGGTAAGAAACAGCAGTTCTTGTTTGTACGTTCGCTATACGTCTATATCGCACAATAAAGGTTTAATCAAACATTTAATATGTTACATAAATTCTAGCATGTCACGTCTTGTAACATAGGACATGTTCGTTTAATCGACCAGCCGGGTATTAGGACCAAAACGATCACGTCCCGATCCCCATTAACCCGATTTGACTGTATATATATACATATATTTTTGTATTTAGATTCTGTTTCTTTAATTTATTACTATGAATGTATTTATTAGGTATCTTTGTTAACAGGTGGCCTGTGGTGGCCTAATGGTTATGATTATGGACTATGGACCAGAAGGTCCAGGGTTCAAATCCCACCTCTGCCAAGCTACCACAGTTGGGTCCCTGAGCAAGACCCTTAACCCAACATTGCTTGAATTGTAAAAAAAAACTGTATTTATTGTAAGTTGCTCTGGATAAGGGCTTCTGCTAAATGACATAAATAAACATAAATCTAACTTATAACATCCAGTGAGGGTTGAGTCTTGGTTCTTCTTGGATTTTTCCTCACCACTGTTGCCCTAGGCTTGCCCAATTAGGGCTATGAGCCTAGATGTTTGTAAAGCTGCTTTGAGAAAACAATCTGTTGTAACAAAGTACTACGGGAATAAATTTAACTTAACAGATGCATGCATTTGTCTGGAGCCATTCTAGCTGATAGGATAAACAGTCTGTTGTGGTTCTGCTGTGCCCTCTGGGGCTCTCATCATTTAGGATTGAATATATCACAGAAATGTGCATCCCCTGTGGTTCAGAGATACAGTAAGAGATAGCTGCTGCATTTTTGCCGTTTTACTGGGCTTGCAACATGAAGGTCAAGTGGTGTGGTTAAGATACCCTAAAGAGTTGGGACTGGCATCACATACAGGACACGCTTTCTCCAGCACCCAATGTTTGTGAAAGGCTATACTATCTGCAGTCTACACTATATTTAATTACTGCTAACTGTTCTATATATAATTTTCTTTTTCTATATTTTTCTCCAGAGCTGCTAAGTATGGATAACCTAATGTTTTCCTAAAGAAAGAAAAATGTGCACACAACAGGCTTGCCATTCATCAGCATGATGTATTAAAGACCAAGTGCTGAATTATAAATGGCATTTGTGCGCCTGCGAGCCCTCTGCATGAACAAACTGATCAGATATTTACAGTTCATCTGTCAACTCATTCTTTTCTTAATATTTCACTGTCATAGTTGAAGCCTGCCAGAAGAAGAACGTCATCGGCTTCCAGCTTTATCTTTGCTCCTTCTGCCCCTCGGCATTGTTACAAGGCAAGATGCGTTCATTTAATTCACATTCAAAACTGTCAGGCCTTGTGCACGTTGACAGTTTTAGAACTTTTTTTGTCATTTTGCAGACGCTGTTATCCAGAGCGACGTACAATTCATACAGTCTTCAAATCCAAGCAATTGTGGGTTAAGGGCCTTGCTCAACTGTGGAGGTGGGATTTGAACCCTGCACTTTTG
Organism: Parotocinclus haroldoi; assembly: GCA_034779995.1. NCBI lineage: Eukaryota > Metazoa > Chordata > Actinopteri > Siluriformes > Loricariidae > Parotocinclus > Parotocinclus haroldoi. The sequence continues at coordinate 1,779 of JAUZST010043459.1, forward strand.
GTCCTAGGCTAGCAGAATTTACACTCACTGGCCGCTTTACTGAGTCCACTTTGCTAGTACCAGATCTTTATAGCATAGGTTCAAGAAGGTGCTAGTAATATTCCTCAGAGATTTTGATACACATTGGCATGATAGCACTATGCAGTTGCTAATTTGTCAGCTGCACACCCAGGGTGTGAATTTACAATTTGCAGTTGTGAGCCAATGCAAATTGTAACTTCAGTTTCCTGTTAATAGCTGTCAAGACCGGCAGTCTTCAATGGGTGCTGGAGAAATTTTGTCCTGTATGGGATGCCAGTGTTATTACTATCATGCCAGTATGGACCAAAATGTCTGAGAAATTTGTGCATGACCTTGTTGAATCTACATCTATATACTGTAGTATACACAACACATACACAAAGTAGGTTAAATATGACACAATCACTGCATTTGAAACAAACGTTGTAGTCATTTAGATGAGTTGGACATTGTTTGTTTTGGATGCATAGAGAAAGGTAAACCTGGTACAGTCGAGACAGCACACCATACAGATATAAATCAGAATAGGGGAATCAGATGTCACAGTAGCTTGGTAGTGTTTAGGATAATACTGTAGTGTACTGATGCAGGAGAACTAGGCTCCTATTTAAAAGAAAATAAGAAAAGTGACAAATTGTGTACTGTGATCTGCAGGGTTAGAAAATGTGTTCATTTTTTCACATCACCCAGCACAGCTCATGCATTGCATTGCATTGCATTGCAGCAGCAGGACTATCTCTTCACAGACATGAATAAGGATTAGGCAGAGGACAGTCAGCAACATGAAGGGGCTCATTTATGAGAGCTATGAGAACAGTCGTGAAAAAAATCTTCTATAAATGGCATTTTCATTTAGAACGATTTCTTCAAACGTGGGGTGAATAAGTAACTTATTGTGTGCTACAGGACAGAAGGTTAATCAGGGTTTTTCGAATTAGGCTATTTCATATTCAAAGCGTTCGCAAACCAGAAAGCTGGAGAAAGAAAAAAGCATTCAATGGCTCGTTAAATGAATTTAACACTTGTGTAGGGAACAGACAGAACCGGTATTATATTAAGCAACATTTCTATATTCTACGAACAAATCCCACCCGAAAAGAAACCTCTGGTAAGCAGATGGTGATTAAGAATGACCGTTAAGTAACCCTTAAGACCTACCCTTCTGTTTCATCTTCTCTTCCCTTCTGGCCAGGTCAGCAGTGTGGGCAGGGATGGCTTAATTTAGAATCACCACCCTGTTATTTAGTGCAGCATGTTTTGTTTGACTCCCATTTGCACCTGGAGCCTGCAGGCTGGCAGGGTATCTGCTTACCTCCGCCACACCTTCGCTGAACAAACCACTTTCTCTGCAGCTTCTCTTTCAACAAATCATGTGACTTGTTTTACCCTGTCAACAGAATTGCTTCATTTCATCCAAAATAATGCAGTAATTAACATCAAAAAGACACAGAAAAGGACTAACTAGGACCAAACTAGACTGTACTGCTCTTCAATCATAGCATAGAAGTTTGTTTGTTTATTTAGTTTAGTGGCCATTTAAGCGACACACACAAAGTTGTATCAGAACTATTTATATACACTCAAGTCAATGGCAAATTAAAATAATCAATTAACCAAACACGCATGTCTTTGGACTGTGGGAGGAAACTGGAGTACACAGAGTAAACCCACACAGACACAGGGAGGACATGCAAACTCCACACAGAAAGGACTCTGGGCGTTCCACCGCTACATCGGTGGGTGGCACCACCACTTCACAGCAAGAAGGCAGGACCTGAAGTGTCGGTGCTACCCACCGAGCCGCTGTGCCAGACGAATAGAAGGTTTGTTAATTGTCAAACTCTCCAAACTAACATAAATTACTCAAACAACACTTTCACAGGTTCAAAACCTTCTCATATACTTTAAAGCAGGATTAAAGCAGGTTCTCGCTCAGGTCAAGTGGTCAGATCAATGCTTTGTTCCCCACACCCCCATTGCTGTATTCAGCCTAATCCTTGTTAATTACCTTTTGTCAGTATCAACTAATCAGCCAACTCAATGCAGGCATCATGCTGAGCTCACTTGCAATAGGCCATGAGTGCAGAAACACAGCTAATCTCCCACTAAAGAACCTCGCTTGGTCTCTGATGTTTTAGCACCATGGTAAAAATAAGTGTTCTACTGATTGTATACGTGAAAAGACTTTAACACAACCACTGCAGGGAACGAGCTTAAATATGACATTTCTGGGGCACTTTTTCAGAAGCTATATTAGTGTTTTTTAAACAGACGCGTTAGGCCTTAACCCATGTCAGGGACATGTATGGACAACTCCCGAGCTTAATCAATTTGGTGACCCTTCAAGGCTCTAAGCACACTGCATTTACCCTCTTCTAAGCTGACGAACAGAAAATACAAATATCAGACTTTTCAAGCAAGTGAAAGTGTTAAACACATATCTAAACACTTTCTGCTTGCAATGCCATTTTTCAGTGTCAAGGTAAGGGGAAATGTTCAAGTCAAAGATATGGAATGTCAAGGGAACTCGTAGTAAAAAAGACGGGGCTGGCTAGGCCTGACGTCACTGTTAAGGACAAGCAGAAAAATATGGCCAGCACAGGTTCATTGCCACACTTGTCAACAGTTTAGCATTCCATTGTTACAACTTAAGTAGTATCTAGAAAAAAAAATCTGATTTTTAGACCTAAATGTATACAAATACTTTCTTTCCAGTCATACGTTGGTTCTGAGGTTGTGGTGGAGAAACAAACACTACCACCTTCTCACCAACAATGGCATTAGCCTCTCTGACTATCCTAGTCAAAATACATAGAGAGGTTCATATCCTCTTCTCTTTGTTACAGCTCCAGTTCTAATATACATACAAATAAATGACTCTGAACCACTGTGCACTGAATCGTGAATCATGATTTATGAATTGAGTTTCAGCTGGAACAAGTCATGTGGCATGACTTTAAATTTAAGCAAGTGTGGCGCTTATCAAGCGAACGAGAGCCAAGACAAAGTTTTCTAGATTTATGTATTTTAGCCATTTACTTTAGGTGGAATGGCCATTGTATAGAGGGGCCTAGAGCTTCCCCTGGGTGTGGGTGAAAGTGCACTCTGGATGAGAGACCCATCAACCAGCCTAACCCCCTACTATGCAACATGCTCACAAATTAGGGTGTATGTGGGAACTCCATATAATACTGCCTCCCATTTAAAAGAAAAAAAAACAGACAGTGATTCATTTGCCTCAGACAGTGGAATCCTGCAGTGAAAGTCCGACGAGCAGCTGTGGACAAAGTCTGGGACAGAGGCTGGGAAAGTAAGAGGAACCGTTTAGACAGAGCCAGCTGGCTGGAGAGGTGTGAGGAGAAACACACACACACACACACACACACACACACACACACAGATAGAGAGAGAGAGAGGCAGGCAGGGGGCAGGCTATGTACTTTATCAAAAAGTAATCCGTATTCGATTAGACAGGTTCTATCTAAACAAATCACAGAGGTGAATCATCAGTACTAGCATTAAAATGCCTACGACCTTGCACTGGTGGGACTTTAGTGAATGATCTATATGCCTGATGCAGCTGTCTAATTTAAAATGTGGAACAAGTCATCTTTCAGTGCCATACCATGGTGATGTAAAGCTTTCCTAATTTTGTTCTGGACAGTAGCAGTGCAGTGACCTGATGACCAGAACACTGCTTTCCACCAATTCCTGTCCACACAGCCTGTTTATTAGACAATGCATAGTTCTGCAATCATTTTGTCCTGTTAATATGGCATCACTTGTATAATTACAGCAACAGTTCACATTCACTGATGCTTTTAAAGTGTTTCAGTGTGATCTGATGAAATGATTTACAGATTTACTGATTTTCTGCGTCTGAGAAACACAGGTCTTGTCATTACAGTGAGGTAAAATGAATTTTTGGACACTTTCCTTTCATCCTCCTCTGGAATCTTCTTAAAATAACACTCCAGCATATTTAGTCTAATCTCAACTGCATCTGTAAGGCATGCATGAAGACCACAACTAATAATGTTTGCCTGTACAAACAAAAAAGTCTATAGACCATTGCTCAGCTCATGATTATATAAAACAAATAAAAACATTGTAGGCTACAGCAATACGTTTTATGATGAGACTGACCTGAGAAAATGTCTTATCATCCAACTTTGAAACATTGCAGAAACAGACAAAGGCATTGTGGATACTTATGCTTTCCCTGAGGGTATGTGGTATCCATGTGCAATCAGATCCACATTATGTTGGTAACACACAACTGCAAATTCCTGCCTGTGGGAAGTCACTGTGAAGAGATATAGTACCATATTTTAGTACCATCGCACATTTTACACAGTGAAAATGAAAATACACCTACAGATGACACGCTTAATTACAATAAGTGTCGAAAGCAACACCGTGCTATTTACAATAACTATATCTATGCACTATAGTTACATAATTTACAAAGTGTGGATACCACTTCCAAATAGACACTTTGGTTATTATTTTTTAATTCTCACTCTTAAATGTAAGCTAACCAGGCTATAAGCTAAGCAAAAATATTTTTTCCTCATTAAAGGCAAATACTTCAACCCCTGCTTGTCACTTAAAGTCACTTTCACAAGTGGGAAAACTTGTAACATGTCCAATTTAATACATAATACATTCAAAATGATTAGTCCAATTTTAGTCACTGCTCTCCTGTGCTACCTTATGGCAAAATAATTAACTACTAGTGACAGCTTAATCTACATTTCTCTAATTTTCTCATTTAAATAATCCTCTGTCCATCTTCGATGTTCAAAGATTTAGCCTTTCGTGGACACCGGTTTTGCACGACAAATCGTGTCTAGAATATATCTGTAATCTATAATTACCTGTTGACATCACCAGTATGAAATCACATTGTTATTTCAATGTTTTAATCTCACGACTAACCCTAAATCCTTAAAAAAAAACAAAAAAACGTCTCAACTTGAAGCCTGCCAGACAATAGAAATATCTCGAGTCCATACTATCTGCAATGAAATAAAACAGACTAAACTGTAAGACGCACTGCGCTAATTAAATATGCATACCTTCCCAACCTTTTCTGGCATGACCTAATGCTTCTTGCAAAGTAACACATCTGTCCCTGGTTTCTGCTCCTGTCCAAACTACACTATGTAACTAATTAACACAAATACCCCCTGCAAAGACTTCATATGTGGTTTAATCAGTAATCAGGCACATTTACTTAACAGGAAAAGGCTGGGTCAATACTATGTCCTCTAATAACCCTTTCCCACTGTAGGAGGTCGGACCTGAGCAGGGCCTGAACATGCAACAGCAGTGTGACACGTAGGTCACGTCATGTTCCAGCAGGCTTGTAATTAGCACCTTCCTTTCCTATCAGAAAAGTGTTTTGAAAAAGCCTCCTCCTTCAGCAGTCCTACCAAGCTTTGAATACATGCACAAAGAAATACAACTTTGTCTTGATTGGGTGGAATTATTTTCCTCCCACGAAGAGCTGATTTCTGTTCTGTATCAGCAGTATCAGGAAGCCCGTTTGTAAATGCACATGCCTCACACACCCATGCTGACAAACACAGGATGCACAGACAGTCTCAAACAATACTGTAAACACATTCCTAAACATCCCTCCTACGCTCTGACATACTAAAATCCCAAATAGGTTCATTTCATCATGCAGTGCAATGGTCCGTGGTTAAGGGGCTTATAGCAGGAACTTAAGAGTTACTACGCAACTGATAGCATGCAAAAAGAGATGGAGTAAGAGCAGAACAAAGAGTCTGGAGAAAAGCTCTAAAAAATTGCTTATTCAAATCCTTCTTTCGGTCAAATCTTGTTCCATCAGCAAATATTTTGAGCACACACGAGAATAAGTGGTAAGTGCCCTGTGCGTAGTGTATTGTGTCAAATAAATGACAGGTACCATGTATGTGTAGCTAATGGGACATGGTTTAGTGTTGGTGGCAATGAGCTTGAGCGCTTTATGGTATGAATCACAGGTTTAACTGGTTTGTGACACATCTGAAGCACATGTCCCCTTCCTAATTAAGTAATTGTTCTCTGTCTGTATCCCTGTTGTGTCAACTATTTGTGATTGAGTCAAGTTGAAAGCTGGAAAGACACTTACGAGAAACAGCAACAATAAAAGCAAACATTTCAATCTTGTTTCCTAAGCACTGAAATGACAATTCTTACCAGGTTTGCCATCTTCAATTGCCCCTAGGGGATGAATAAAGTTTTCTGAATCTGAATCTCTTTTTACTAAGAGCGATTAAATCCAGTTGCTTAGTGAACTTAGATGAACTTCTATTATTGTATTTTTTCATCTGGTATTTTTTTAAGTACTGATTTAGAAAACATTATGTTTTTTGACCAATTAATCACACTCATGGTGCTTGTCTTGCATCAGCTTAGTACCGTATCTAGTCCGCTTTATTTATATGCTCATTCATTGCTGGTGTATCTGACTGTACAGTAGCAGTATAGATTACACAATGCAGTATGACGATATTATTTATAATAAATGGACTGCTAGATTGAGGGAAAATACATTAGTCAATCATCCAGCAGAAGCAGAATACGTCTGTTGTAATCTGATGAAATGCACTGCAAAGTTCCTTTGTCACAGCATTCAGAAAGTATAGTCCAAGCATGTGAGACAATTAGTGCAGTCAAATGATTCACATATTTCATCAAACTAAATCACACCCATTTTTCACATACATTCAGATTAATCACATTTTTGATCTCCCATAACTGACACTAGTTCTGTGTAATCATATGTATGGACAGTACTCGCTTCACAAAAGTGCAATATTACATTGTAATAATTCATTCATTCAAGCTTTACAATTTTAGATTATTTTCTAAATGATAAGGCCAATACCACATTGAGCAAGCCTCCCTAAACTCTAAACCCTAAACATTAAATGTGAAACCTTGGGGGACTACCAAGACTCAAAAAGGGACCCATCCTCCTCTGGCAACTTAGATGTTATAGGTACGAATTAGCCTTTATCTAATAAAAACACAAAGAGTATAATAAAATAATGAATATAAAAGCTAAAGCATATAAGCCAATAGTAAAGATAAACAGTGCATAGAATAAAGCAAAAATATGCCTAGTGAGAAAAAGGAACCAATGCAGATCCACCACTGGGTACATGCATACAAAAACACAAGCACTGTGGCAATTTATAGACACCAGTTGACCTAATGCATGTCTTTTGAATGTGAGTGGAAACTGATGTACCAGGAGGCTTATACACATAAGAGAAGAGAGGAATAAGCCAACACAGACGGAGTCTGCACAGGAACCACAGCACCACCGTACCATCCTCTACAATCATTCAATAAACACAAAAACACAAATGATTACCAGAATAACATATTTTAGTGCAAATTATTAAATTAATTAGCCACATTTATTAGATACAGTGCAAACTGTGATCTTGCAAACTGTGTGGTTACACTGGACTCTATCCTATGAGGTAATAGGCTACAAACAAAACAGGCTACAAAGCAAGGTGTGACAAACTGTGTTTTTAGAGAAAAGACAATGTTAATATACTCATCAGGAACCACTTATCCTAAATAGCTAGGAGAAATTAAATTAAAATGCCTGCAAAATCAAATCTAAGGACTAAGAAGGACATGGTAGGTAGAATGTAGTGAACAGTTACATTTACATTGATGTTATTTAGCAGATGCCCTTATCCAGAGCGACTTACAATTAATACAGTCTTAAAATTCAAGAAATTATGGGTTAAGGGCCTTGCTCAGGGACCCAACTGTGGCAGAGGTTGGATTTGAACCCTGGACCTTCTGGTCTATAGTCCTAGTCCACAGTACCTTAATCACTAGGCCACCACAGTTTCGCCGGGACCATTCGGGGCACGGCCTATAACTAGATATAACTCACAATGTAAATTACACATTTTAAACTTTTAGTCAGAACACAATGCTGTAACACAGTAAGAACTATCCTGCTTACCGATGGGTCTATGTCTAGACATATTTTTGAAATACCACAAGGGTGTTCAAATACCTCAGATTCTTCAGGTGTGTTGAAATCATTAGTCACAACACAAAAATAAACATCTATATCACATTAGTTTTCTTTCACACCCAAGTTCCTAAGTGATTCTTCAGAAGTCATTATTTATCAGACTGACATTGAGATGAAAACCTGAGTGGTGTAAATGATTAACTGTACAGAAAGCAAATACTTCAGAAGTACTGCAGAGCAGAGATCAAATGTGTGTAATAAAGACAATGAAAATTAGCTTAATTATTAAACCCTTTATATGTTTTGTCTGGACATTTAATTCGCACTGGCCATGGCAAAATGACCTCACGGAACAAAAGAAATAAATAAAAGAAATGAAAGCGGCATATTTACGGTACTGCGTCCGAAAAAATTAGCAGCAAGCTTTAACTGCAGTATGAAATTATAATCGTGACCATATGAGTTATCCAAGTAATGGAAAAGCCCCTTTGTTGGCTTGGGTGGGCAGAACAGTAAAACATACCAGACTGATCTGTCATTTTCTCCTTAACAGCTGGAAAATATGACCAAAATAAAAGCAAAAACTGCTGTGCCTTTTAGAAAGGCCATCTCTGTTAGCAGTGGAAAGCCGGTGCAAGTGACGCCACTATTATCTAAAAACAGCTGTAGTCTAAATATCAGACATAACACGTCAGAAGCAAGTACTTCCTGTGCTTGTACCTTCTCATGAACGACTGCTTTCCCATTCCAAATCCCCAACGTGAGAAAAGATAATGGTGTTTATTATTAAGCTTTATTTGATCTAGTAATGGATCATATGACAATCACAGGACATGAGCATTGGCGTCACACCATTCATTAAATAACCTAAACGTCTAATACACGTATACAATTTACTTCCTGAACACTGTATGTGTCACTACTGCACAGAGCTGAAAGGGGAGCAGTGATATTTCTTAGTGAACAAGGACGATCAGTCACAGATCTTTGTCAAGCTGCTGCAAACACATACTCACACATGTTCCTGACCGGGGTTTTACCCTTGAATTCACTGTAGATTTCCCCACACCCATGTGAACAGCATCCCCAAACTTCCTTCCATCATAGACTCATGATCCTGCCACCTGCTGACTGTCCACAGCTCTCCCCTCAGCTCTCATAACTCATAGTTCCACTTTCTCCCCAGCAACACCCAGTGAGTGTGGAGTAACCCGAGCCAGCACTGGAATCCTCAGCACTCGAGAGGCGTGCGGCAGCCTGGCGGGGTAACAGTAGCTAAAGCACAGGAAGGAAAGGTACACTGATCACATGCGTGGAACACAGGAAAAACAAGCATCCCGACAGAGGAGGATTTTGGACTGGACGTAGGAAGGGGCGGTGGACTTGCGCAAGCAATGCTAAAGAAGCACAAGAAGTCATTTGGAGAATGTCAGGGGTCAGAGTGGCGGTGTTCCAAGCAGTGCTGTTAGCGCTGAACACCACAGCCGAGAGACGGGAAACTGGGCTCAAGTTCAGTTTAAAAACACACAGAAAGCAACAATCCAGAAAGACAAAAATACAATTGGCCTTGCCCACCCATTTATCTGGATATTCAGGTAGGTTATTTCTGAGGGCCATTGAATTTATTTAAGAGGTGAGCTACTTTCAGTGAGCTGACAGTGCTAACTGTGTTGCAAATCAAATGCAGATTCTCATTTGCTCTTTAGAAAGAAAGCTTAGGTGTGAAATTGCACTTGAAGGTTAAGAGATTTAGCAAGGTCACATAAGTGGACTGTGGATTGTGACATTTGCTGTGTGCCCTGCCACCTACAAGTATGTCTTCACAATGTGATCAAGGGGAAAAGTGACAAACCTAAAAAAAGGCAAGGCAATCAAAACAATCAAGTGGGAAGACTTAGGAAACATGCCATTTTAGGCATAAAGGCTACAGTGGGACATGTCATGTGTCAAAAATCAGTGCTCAGGATTTTCAGCTTTTTTGTTTCATTTCCTTAAACTTCAGTACCACATTTAAATCTTGTACCAATAATCTGAAGTATATTAACAGTGTATATCATTTTAATAGATACATTGTAATATCAGAAATGTATTTATTTTATTAATTAATAAAAATTAGTTATTAAAAGTTACTGAATAAGTAGTTCCTGATATGATTCTTAAAACTTCCTGTAGAGGCATGACATCTCCAAACTGCCATGTCTGAGAAGCCTCAGGACAAATAAAATGGCTTAGCAGAAGATTCTTGGTGATAGGTTGTGTTCAGACACTGGACAGCATGGTAGAGGTGAAGATCTGTTGCAGGATTTGGGGGATCTCCTTGGTGTCCATGGCGACAAAAGACCGTCCTGCCGGCAGAGTCCTCTGGAGCCTACATGTCAGAGAAAATGAGAAAAGACCCCCCATGGCCACCCCTGAAAACATTACCAATGCAAATGTGCTTTCACTTACAATCAAATTGATCTAAACCTCAATGAGCCAACAAAAGCTGTCATTCACACAAGTTCTTTTGTGAGCATCAGGGGTTTGGGAAATGCCTGCTGGGGTAAAGGGCTAAAAACATCAGGACGCCTGGTTCCATTCACTCTTCTCCCCTCCCACCTTTCCTATTCCAATGACCATTCATTACCATCATTCTGTCCCCTGAGGAGGACATGTTCTGAAAACCCAGCCCTTTAAATCATGGGACATGTAAAAAGAGTGGGGTCAGTGCTGACTTAGATTAAAGCTATGTGGAATGCGTTCGGCCCTCGTGTCAGTATGCAACCCCCAAATTTGTCCTTACTAGACTTAATCCATATGATACAATATATAACAGCCTTCAGGCAGTGGATGGCTGGGCTTTGTCTGCAGTGCCCCCATTTTGCAGATAAGAATACTTGCTGAGCAAAGCAAAATAAAGCGACAAATAACCTTCACAGTGGAATTGTTTCAAGTGTTTTTTTTTTTTTTACTGTAACTGTTACTGTATAACATAGTAGAGCTCAAACATGCCTCTATTAATTGACTTGCAGAACCCCCCCCCCCCCCCCTCGCTTGACTGCGACTCCCTTCGGATTTCCCCACTTGCTTGTGCTCACAGTGCGCTTAAACAATCTTGACCTGAGCACAATACTACAAGTAGATACGGTAGATATGCATGTCCCTATGCTTTTTATGAATTTTATGCCACTTACTAGTGTGCTACCCAATGGGGTGGTGTGTGTCTGAACTTACCTATCAGCCTGGTCTCCGAGTGAGCCAATAAAAATGGCAAAGGCGTGAACTTCCGGGTTGCTGGTGAGAGTGCGGGCGAAGAGGTCGGGGCTGATGCCGTATCGTTCCAGGTTGGCATCGCTCAGCACAATGACAAAGTGCTCATCTGCCTCCTCGAGTGCTAGCTCCTTTATGGCATGCTCTGTGCCCTCCAAAGTGTAATCTCCACTCATACAGAACTGAGAGTGTGCATGCATGGTCTACGAAGAGGAAGAAGAGGATGGGATTAATACATTGCTACTGGAAAAGCACTTCACATTTTATAGTAGTTACAAACCAAATAGTTACATTTCTATGAGTAGACATTTACCAACCACAATCCCTGGGAAACAGAGCAAGTTGCCACACTGTAGAGAGACTAGCACATCTAAAATGTGATAAAAATCGTATCATTATTACTATATTACGTCTGGTTCCTCTTTGAGGTGTAGATTTTTTTTTGCTTTGTGACAATGTCTATTCTTTAAATATGCTGTATAAATAAAACTGAACTGAACTAAACTAGAAGAAAATTGTCAGTTTAAATATTAAACGAGCCTCAAATTCAGGCTTGACTCCTGAAGAACCTTTGCCTGCATACACCCTGCCACATATGATCAGAAGGATGATTTCACTCCAAGAATGCTACTCAGGAAGTGGTTTTCTAAACTAAGGAAAAAACACGAGACAATGCCTACAGCGCAAACATGGGGCACATACCTTTAAAATCTTCAACCTCTGCTTGTTGTTCTTTGGCACTGAATCACATCTGACCAGCTCTATATTAAATCCATCTCCCGAGTGGCCCACTATGTCATACTGCAGAAAGAAACACAGGAAAACAGAGAGACTTGACCACACTGCATCAGGACAAGAACACATAAACAACTACAACTCAATGCTGAAAGTGACAAATATATTGACTTGAAGCTTTTTATAGTGTTTCCATTCACATAAGCACTGGTAAAATGGAATGTGTTGACAAATAACATAAAACAGAAGTTAAATAAAATGGCATGGTCACAAAGTCACTGTTAAACAGATTAATCAGAGTGCTGACTAACAGAAGTAAAACTATTTTTGATTTTTGCTAAAAAGAACCAAAGAACAAACAACTTAGCAATTTAAAGACTGCACTGCCACTGCTTGTAAGGTTGTAAGCACAGTTTTACAATTTTCATGAAGGTATTCAAAGATGCATACACTAACCTAGTCATATTAAGGACACCTGTGCAACTGCTCATTAATTCCAAAATCTAATTAGCCAATCACATGGCAGCATTTAGGCATGTAAGCATCTGCTGAAGTTTGAAACTTGAAATCATACCTCTTGTAAACAGTCAATTTTGTCTTAAAACCTAAAATCCATTTTAAAACCAGTTAAAATACAGATAAAATACCAGTTTCCAGCTTTATTTACACATTTTGCCTATTTAAACAGGGGAAACAGCAACAGATCTGAAAATGATCTATAATAACAGGGTTTCTAACGTGATCAGCCCCATGATTTAATACTTCACAGAAGCATTTTTTTTGCTTTAATTACAGCCACCAGTCTGTTTGGATATATCAGCCTGCCAGCTTTACACACCTAAATTTGGGAATATTTGTGCATTCTTTGCTGTGGAATTGTGCAAGTTCTGTTAAACCTCATAGCGACAGGCAATATTCTCCTCTAATCAAGTCCATACACTGACTTTCTATTTGATTTCGGTCAGGTCCCTGGCCACTTAAGAACATTAACTTCCCTATAATTAAACCACTGTGTTTGGTGGGGTGTTAGGTTCAACACTGTGCTGGAGTATGAAGCACATTCTAGCAGAGGGCTGACGAAACACATACCCCACAACATGTTGACACCACCATACTTCTCGGTTGGTAAGGTGCATATTGAGTGGTGCACTTGGACTCAGACCAAAAATTCAAACTTGACTCATCTGACCATAAAACCTTTTTCCACATGGGCAGTTTTGTGTAAATGAACTATTAACTATCTATTAACTGTCCCAGTCATTAGGACTTGAAAATCAAAAGTCAAAAGTGGTCTCTGGATATGGACCCTTGATCCATATCATCCCAGTCTGATCATCCAGTTTGTGTGGCCAGACCAATTTAATACAACACTTTCCACTTTTTATTATACTCTGAACTGCACTGAAATATCTGTGTAGCTTGTACCTTTACAAAGAGGTTTTTATGCTGTGCATGACCATAAAGAATAGCAGAATCCTCAGGAACAGGCTGTATTCAGAACCACTGCAGATCATGTCAGGTGAGGCCCAGTTATGCTAATGAGTGTGATCTGGAAGGTAATGTTTGTAGCTAAGTACACATTGGTTAAACAATTTTAATTTAAAAAACAACAGCAACATAATTCCAGTTTCATGAGTTATAATGAGTGCAATAGGAAAAAAAGGTATAGAATGATTTTTACAGCTGCAATCGTTTTTTTTAAACTTCGCAGAATGTGCATTTTCATGATAGATCATGTATCACCAAATCTCCATACCTGCAATTAGATTAAAAACTCTTTGCCTACAGAAACGCGTAACAGAAAAAACAACAACATTTTTTTCATCTAACCATACATGCAAGTCCCTGGTGTTTGCAAAATACTCGTTTTAATTTCCCAGTATGTTGACATTCCCAGAAATAAGCAGAACCACTCCACAGTGGGAGATGGGCATTCTCCAAAAGAGTGCCTCTGTGAAACTCATGGCCACCAACCACTTCTTTTCACCTTTAGGTTCTGTGATGTTGTGAGGCAGTTTCTGGAAAGGCCCTGAATATGCCACTGTTTACATAAAATATCAAGAGATTTTCAAAAACATCTGGCTGACAAGAAGAAGGAGAAGAGTAAACGTTGAATCTTACAGCAACAGAACAAATCCATGCAAAAATCGTTCAGTAAACCCAGAATGAAGCTTCTGAACGAAGCTAAAAATCTGTGTGCAAAGAAGGATAGCTAAAGATTACGGCCTACCAGAGATTATTTATGATTTTGTGCTGAAGATTGTCTCATTTCTTATCTCTGTATTCTCCAGGTGAATTAAATGTTATATATGCTAGTAAACCTAATGCAGGTCTTTGGAATGTGAAGGAAACCAAGTACCCAGGGAAATCCACAAAGACACAGGGAGAATATACAAATTCCACTAGGTCTGTACTTGAACCTGGGTCTCTGGAGCTAATGCAACAACACTCATTGCTAAAAACAACTATTAGTTTTTTTTTATTTTAAGAATAAATCTATTCCAAATAAAGATCCAATTACAGATTCAAATTCTCAACGAGGTGAAGTCTAATAACCACAAATACATTGTTGCGTAATACTTTTACCCATCATTGCCAAGGGTGCCAATAAATCTGGAGCTGACAGGAAGTGAAAAGGAAAGATATATGATAGGCCAGCTGGATGCACATACACAGTATTAGACAGAATGAAGGAGCCATGATGTCTGGGCCCACCCACCTCCTCTGTGAGAGAGCATGAATATTGTGTTCTTTTTATGGCTCAGTTGACCCTAACTCATCCTGAATTTAACCCCTGAAAAAGGGGTTACATTTTGTAGCACATTTTCATATGAGCACCTCGCCATAGTCCTAACACATGACTTCCTACCACTAAATCTGAGATGTAGAAAAGAGTAACAACAGATTGACTTTGTGCTGCTGTTTCTTCCAGTAACTGTGATAAATAGCCTCCTGCATGCAAGCCAGCAGCTGGGCTTGGCACTAAACAGCACTGACCACTGAAGGTTAACCTCGCACAACTGATCTGTGCATCAGCCTGCATGTAAATTGCCAGAATCCAGCAGCCAGTCTCCATGGCAACCTCCATCACAATGTGTCAGCAGCCGGGGATATCCCTATTACGCAGCAGAGCACATGCTATGAGGAATTAAACACTGGTGTGTTGGCTTGGAGATAGTTGACTGTAAATAGAAACAGCTTAAAAAAGCAGCAACTTCTTCTTTTTACTTTTGCTGCACGATGGCTACACATCATAACAGGATTAGGAGACAAAGAGGAGTGGCAAGTTATCAACACATGTGGGTGGTACAGTCAAAATTCCTCTCTTTAAATGTAAGCCATTCCTGAAAATGTTTTATATTCTGAATATAGCTGTATTTCGTCGCATTTCTTCCACACAAAAAGCATATGGCATATTTTAAAACTTTGCCGTACCTAAACTACCATACTAAAATATTATGCACTTCTGGAACCATATCATCTTCATCAGTTAATCCAATTTCTATATGGAATCGGACCATGGTCAGGTTCAAGTATCGAGGCCTCATGATGAGTGCTTCAATCTTGCCTTTGCTGTGGACCGACACACTGCCCTTACTGCTGGTGTGATGATCACATACGACAGTCGGTCTCCTAGTCACAGGAGGGACACTAACAACTCAGCGATATGTGCAGGACATTCTGCAGCCACCTGTGCCTCATGTCAGGGCTTTCAACTGGCATTTTTCACCAGGATAATGCTTGCCCACACACAGCAAGGGTTTCCCAGGAATGTCTCTACCAGATTGTAGCCTGCCTGGTTTCCAGATCAATCAACAATCAAACATTTATAGGACCAGCTGGGACAAAATCTTTGGCAACCTACGAGTGTGCAGGTTTTACAGGCCCAGCTGCAACATCTGTGGGAAATGCACTGCAACATACCATAAGGAACCTGTATGTCTTCATGGCTAAACGTCTCTCATATCGTTTCCAAGCTAAAGGTGGCCCAACAGGATACTAGAGTCTCCGTTCAATTGTGCAGTTTTCCCCAATAAACTTACGAGCACTCTTCAATACTGTTCAATACTATATGCGTACAGTTAGATTCATTAGATTCTAATAACTTGTGTTATTTTTTTTTCATCCCAAAGCATTCTTACACCTTTGGAAAGCTCATTGGAGAAGTAATGTCTTCTAGTGCTTAAGTACTTCACCTTAAACTTGTGCTCATAGCTCTCTAGGGCCTCCATCACCATACACACTGCCTCCATGGAACGCTCCAGACGCCCATCCACACCGTTAAAGCGATACATGCTGCCTGAGATATCAGCTAGCAGACGCAAACGCTTGGGCTTCTGTTGAGGAGTTCCAAGCTGCAGATAGACACACATACACATTAACATATAACGCAGAGGCAGAGAACAGCCATCATTTTAATACCATCTCTGTGGTTGTCTAAATTTATGCTCTGAGTTTGCTCAAGTTTCATTCATGACCGTTATAAAATGGGATACATTTTTAAATAGAGGACACAGCATAGTTTATTAGGGCACTTCGTAAATTCATACTGTTCATTTAAAAACCATACAGTTCGTAGGATTTTAGTCATAGGTAATTTCAAAAAGCTTCACAAATCTTGTTTCAGGAAATCGGCAAACCATTATAAAAATGTTACTGCTTTGAGTTCGAATCAATAACCACAGCACAAGTTAATTGTTTTAACAAGCTAAGTTAGACCCAATACTATCCTCTCTACAAATCATGCTTAAGCATTAGTGCACTTTTTGCTATAAATGTGTTCATTGCTACACAAATCTGTCTTGCTAGTATTAACACCGTACTTATTAATTGCAATTATCAGTATAAACATTGCTTTTTAAGATGTAATACTCTGTATATATATACATTTTCACCAATACTTTTGAAAGTCATCCTCATTTAACAGTGTGTTCTTTTAATTGTATTATGTGATGATGAAGATAATGATGTATTAAATGAACAAGTCTAATTAGCTCTGGATCACGTCACTCTTACCTCTGGCTCAAGCTCTCCTCTGCATTTATAAATGGCTTTCTCTCCAGCCAGGCCATCAATGATCTTAGCATCATCCAGCTCTCCCACTGGTTTGTTCTTCAGCCACTGCCTTTCTTTTCCTTTAGCCTGTAAGTGAAAAATTAAATGTGTCACCCCATATAACAGTCTAGAGTGTAATCGGGACCATCACATTTTGGTTCTGAGACTGATCAATTAACCGTACCATTCCACATAAATGATCATACTCTATACTGAACAGTATGTTAAATGGTAGTAGAAGTGTGCAGTATGCCATTTGGTGTGATAGAGTTTCATGACAAAGTGTAACATGGACAATTTTTCATTTCTATTTATTTTTTTCTATTTCTATTAATTTTTTTCTCATTTCCTTCACAGTTGTCTCTACATGGGCATTGTTATTAGTACGTTCTCCCTTGTTTTTTGCTTTCATGTCCACAGTTCTTGTAATTACAGTACTGCATAAAATGCCTTAGGCCACTACTGAATTAGATATAACAAAACCAGAAATTAACGAGTATTGATTATATAGGCTACAGTGCAAAATATTTAGTGAGACCTCCCCTTACACTTCAGCAATAGCAGCATCTGGCAGCTTCATCGAGATGCTAAGTTGATCCTTTGACAGTCTGAATAGTCTTGATCAGGAATGGTATTTTTGGAATTTCAGATTTCAAAGAAACCACTTTTCAGACAGAGAAAAGAATGAAAAGGCTAAGATATGCGAAAGCTCAGTAAGCTTTAGACTAAAAAGAGTAACATGGCTTTTATGATATCTTGTTTATGCTATATTTGGTCATTGTGCCAAATATATAATATTAAAATATAATGGTGACCTAAAACGTTTGCTCAGTATTTCAGAGAAAGGGTTATTTTGTGATTATCTGCACAATCTGCTAAACTTTAGTTAATAAATCTGAAGAATTATTAAATAGATTTAAAGCTAAGCTTGCAAAACTAATTGTACAAAACATGCAGGAATCTCAAAAGCATGGCGCTATGGAAATTACTGAAATATTAACAAATCCCACTGAGGTGATTCCACATGTGTTTCTTATTTGGACTTCATCTCTGTGAAGCTGCTAC
The DNA here is from genome assembly GCA_034779995.1 of Parotocinclus haroldoi. Lineage (NCBI taxonomy): Eukaryota > Metazoa > Chordata > Actinopteri > Siluriformes > Loricariidae > Parotocinclus > Parotocinclus haroldoi. Next base: position 19,927 of record JAUZST010043459.1, read on the forward strand.
ATTATTCCACACATTGTCCTCCTGCGGTATACTGGCAGTCACACAACTCAGCCACAACACACACACACACACACACACACACACACACACACACACACACACACAGCAAAGACTAACAGCCACAATGTCGAAATGTTTTCAGTGAGTGAGAAAGGAAATTGTTAAACTCTCTAGAGAGGACCAAACAAAGGTCATATTTTGTCATATCTAACACCTAGAATAATATCCTGAGCTTCTAAAAACTGAAGCAGTGAAATTTGTAAAGTGACAGTACCTGAATAAAATGTAGGATAAGTAGTTTAGCACAGCAGTTCCTAAGTAAGGCTAAGGATGTAAGCTGTGGATTATGAGAGATTACTTAGGGTTTATGATATAGGGATATCTCATTTAAAAAGCTACATTGTGCAAACAGGAATACGAATTAGAACGCAAAGTGAAAGAAAAAAATTAACAAAGAATTTTATGGACATGGCTCTGGGCAAAATGTGTGAAAGAGAAAACAGACTAATAAATGTTCTACTTATGACTCTATCGCATACTTTTTTAAAGGCAAGGCAAATACTGTCAAAGCATTTTACACTTAGTTTTCTGGCATTGTTATATACAATATACTAAGATACTAGGACTAACAGGACTGTTGGTTCTGTATTACAAAACCACCTTCAACTGCTTCCAATAGCTTGTTGTAAAAATGCATAACACTTATTGTCATTATTATGTATTATGGCTACATATGCAAGGATACGTCATAAGATGTTCTACTGATGTATAGGGTCCCCAAGACAACTACAGGTATGCTGTTCAACATCTGCATTACGTTTTGTGAAACATAACTGTGAAATGAACATTGTCTGGACATTACAATTGTCGCATAGTAATGAAGTTACGCTGGACGTAGTTTTTTTAATTTAAACAATATTATTAATTAAAATACAGTACAGCACTATACCATACAGTAGTTCATATCTGTATCTTTATTAAAACAAAAACTAGAGTGAAATGACACGTTTTCTTCCTTTCAAGAATGCAATTCTCTTTTCTGTCAGCAGGTTTTGCAAGGGTTAACTCATACAAGTTTTCTGTAATTCAGGCATGAATAAGATTGATTTAAGGTGGACTTAAATTGCCTATTGTAATTTACACACAACCTATAATAATTCCTGTTATAATATAACCTATTATAATACCCAGATTCCCCTGTCATCATTCAGCATAACATGCATTGTGCTCCCAACCACTTAATTTCCTTTCTGTCACATGCATCTTAAAGTGTTTGCTAAAGTAAGTTGCATGGTGGTTGGTGTTGAAGATCTTAACTGGCACACACAAATACCCTCAAACGTATTCCGTGGAATGGATGAATTGGAATGTCTCTGCTGTCATGGTTCAAAATATATATGGAAGGTCTTTTCAGAAGAGTGGAGGCTTTGTAGTTGCAAAAAGGGGACACATTTCAACAAACAACTGTTCAATAAGTACATGTATCCAGATGTCCACAAAGCAATAATCAACACTCACAGTGACCTTGTAACCCTGATAACTATGCGCTATGCTTCATAGTGTGTAAGACTCACTAATGCAAAATTAGACACTTGCCTGTGCACTGATTACAGAGCAGCAGCACTATACAGCTAACGTGCACTTTAGTTTTCATTCTTTACAGTTGTCCGTACATTCCTTTGTTAACGTACATGATTCTGTGCTGTTTTAAGTCATTTTCCATCCAGTTATGGAACTCGAATTGTGTGTGACATCCCCTAAACAATGTGACATTGTGACAAAAAAGGTCCTCCAAAAACAACTGTTGCTCCCAAGTTTTTTTCCTTACAACATTTAAGGATTTAAGGGTGGTTGCCACTGCCACCCTACCCTTTCTCAATTAGGTCCATGGCTCAATTAGGACAATGGTTAATTTAAAAAAAGCACTATACAAATACATTTGACTTGACTACTTCTACAAGATCACCTATCTTGACATGCACTATAACATCTGTGTAACTGTGACTAAACACTGTCCAAAGACTTTGTTCAGTTAAAGGTATAATTTGCTTACCTGCAGACTGTCCAAAATGATGCGTAAAGCCTGGACCTGGCGGCGAACAGCTCCAGAGAAGCGCTCATATGTGTCGGCGTCATATTCACTCATATTAATTTCCTTTAGTCTGAAACACAATGCTTCCTATGTCAGCAATCTCAGTCATGGCACAAATACACTGGCTCAAAAGCACAATATTTTGGCAATGGTTTGAGGGTTTTTCCACATAAATGAGACCACTTTGTTATTGTTTGTATAGGTTGTGTATTAAGCATAGCTCAATAGCCATAATGCACAGTAGAGCATGGTGCTAGAGGGATCATGCATATGATGATGATGATGATGATAATGATTTACCATATGGGTTTACTCCAGGTACTCACATTATTCCCATATTCCAAAAACATGCGTGTTAGGTTAAAAGGTGTTTCTAAAGTTCCCCATGTGTGCAAGTGTATGTGCCCTACCATGGAGTGACACCATCTCTAGGGTTGTTCCTGCCTCACGCCCAGTGCCGCCAGCTAGACACAGGCTTTCCTACTACCCTGACTAGGATTAAGTAGATTAAAAAAATGAATGAATGTTTCATTCACTCCCATTGCCAAAATCTAGCACCAAATCAAAACGAAAATTGTGTGCCAGGAGCTTCAGAGCATGGATTTCCTCAACTGAGCAGCTAACCTTACATTACCAAGCACAAAGCCAAGCACTGAATGGATTGGTGTAAATCATGCTGCCACTGGACTCTGGAGCATTGGAAATGTGTTGTGTGGAATGATGACTTGATGGAATGATGATACTTCTCTGGCAGTCTGATGGACGGGTTTGGTGAATGAGAGGAGAATGACTGCATTGCGCTATTGTAACGTTTGCTAGGGTAGTGTTATGCTATGGATCTGTTTGTCAGAGTTTGTCTTAGGGCCCTTATGTAAATATGAATGCTTTAGCATATCAAAACATTTCGGACAATTGGATGCTTCTAACTTTGTGGGGGATTTTCAGTTCCACAATGACTGTGTTGCAGTGAATAAAACAAGGTCCATAAAGGTATGAGGTGTAGAACGACTTGACTGGCCTGCACAGAGCCTGACTTCAACCCAATCGAACAGTTTTAGGACAAACTAGAATGAATTTTGAGCCAGACCTCCTTGCCAAACATCAGTGTCTGACCACACAAATGCTCTTCTGGATGAATGAGCAACAATTCCCCAGTCCCCAGTCCCCAGTCCTAAATCTTGAAGAAAGACTTCCCAGAAGAAAGGAAATTGTTTTAACTGTAGGGCCAACTCCATATTAATGTCTTTACATTTAGAACGGGGTGCTTAAAAGTTCCTGTAGGTGTAACACACAGGTGTCCTAATACTTTTGTTCATATCATGTAACATACATTTAAGCACACAATTATCTGTAAAGCAACCTTTGGATGCATTACGTCTTCGAATTCTGTACCCTTTGTGAAAACTAATAGCCCTAAACTAATAGCATCACCACATTAAGCAATTTATGATTTAATATTTGAAAAAGTCTAAGGTTTGAGGTCTTTAAAACAAGGTGTGTACTAAGTACACCACAAAATAAAACTTTTTCTTACAGGATTAAGTTTCTCTGGTTTGCACTGTTTAATAGAGGATGTCGGTGATGCCGAATGAATAAGAGACAGAGTCATCCATCAGCGAGAACAATAGCATGCACTTGAGTGTGCAAGCCATGACATCTCCAATGGCAGAATTCCTTCCCTGCTGCTCCACCTCCACTCATCTGGGATCTGCGCGCTTCCTGTGAGTGTGACGGGCAAATCACCAGCTCTGTGGGCACCTTTCAGCAGGTGTGAGCCACTGTCCAGGTGAGATGTGCTGCACTTAAAGCCAATGATCCCAGCAAAGTAACACTAATCCCACAATACTCTGATCCAGGCTGAGCAGGGCAATAAGGGCGATGTGCACAAGGGGGTGAGTGCGCTAGACGATTGAAGTCATTGAGGGGAAGCAGACCACAGAGTTCAGACACGCATGTTGGACATGGTTGAAGATCAGAGCAGGGGCTGTCTCTTTACGTGGCTACATGCTTTTTCATGTCAAAAGCATCATCATCTCCCACAGCCACATGGAACAGATGCATAAACACAATGCTTTGGTAGATTATAGGCAGATAAGCTAAGGTGGGTTTGATGCGGGTTAGGTAGTAAATAGCCTCCCTATCGTGTCACAGTAGCAATCTTCATGCTTTCTTTTCAAAAGCACCTTGGCCTTTTGGAATTTTGGTTCCCTTTTTGTCCCTTTTTCTCTCACATATTCATATACACATTTAGACCAGTAAATGGCTCTGGGTTTCCTGAATAGGCTCAGAAGCTCACATTCTTCATGTCAGGGTGAGGAGACAGGCCAAGACTATTTTCTGCTAAATTCCAGACTTGTCCACAAACCACAAAGAGCAGGTCAGTGTGTGTGTGTGTGTGTGTGTGTGTGTGTGTATGTTTGTGCGACCCAGCTTTATGGGTAATGTTCAGACTTAGTATCAAATTCCAAAATGAACCAAACACCACAGCATCTTTCTTGAATTGATTCCTAGGATTAATAAAGTGATCTAGCTAGATCCATCTACCTCTGTTATTATTCCCAATTGGTTTTTCAGCACTGTCACTTTATGGCAAGGAAAACATGACTGCCATACTGAAAGTCACCATATTGGATCAAGGGCAAGTTTTTCCCAGTGGGAAGGTGGTCATGTAGTATATCAAAGAAGAATTTCCACAATAAGATTAGCAATATCTCTTGTATTTTGAAAGTTTTCAATACAGAAACTTTTGGTAACTGAACAGGTAATCTTTTCAAGATGCTAAGAAACTGGTTCAAGCATTTATAACCTCAAGGTTGGATTATTGTAATGCTTTTCATGCTGGATGCTCTAGTAAATCTTTAAATAAACTTCAAATAGTGCAGAATGCAGCAGCTCGAGTACTAACTAGAAAATTTGATCATATCAGTGCTGTTCTATTGCCTTTACACTGGTTACCAGTTAAATTTCGCATTGATTATAAAACACTTACTGTAACATATAATGCTCAACATGGTCTTACTCCACCTTATCTGAGTAAACTCTTAGAGTCTTACAATTCAGCTCTTCTACTTTGTTCCCAAGCTGCAGGACTTCTTTCAGTTCCTAGAATTAAAAAATTCACAGCAGGGGGGGAAAGCTTTCTCATACTTGGCCAACTAAAGATGGAATGAAGCCTCTTGGCTGTGTTAATGTGATGAATTATTGAACAAAAAACAGTGCCATTACGTCTGAATTACTCAGATTTGCAGTTCTTCGACGTTGACTTTAAGCTTTCTGCTATTGTTTAAAATAAGCAATATTAGTATTCCTTATCAGTGCATATAAAGTGGTGTTTTTGTATCCAACTATGATGTTGATACCCCATCCACTATAATAACACTTTGGTGTAAGTAGTCCAAATTCTTTCTGCTACATTTGCAGTGAGTTGACATTGAAATCCCAAAAGCATTCTTTTACACCCCTCGTTTAAAAAATGCTATGATAATTACTTTGGTTCTAAAGTGTGTGACCAGGATAAAAGTTGCCCCCCATATTTGGTATGCCAAATTTAACAAGCAAAAGGTTCATGCCATATTGTATTTCGCCTGAAATTACAAATGGCATGGCATTAATAGCCAATAATAGCTTTTTTTAATATATATCATAATTTACCATCTACTATGCGGTCACAGAGTCCTGTGTTAGAGCATCCGAAAATAATACAATGACAATGAGCCTGATGATGAGAAATAAAATCAAGTAGGGGAAAATATAGATAGCTTATTACTGTTATTAAATAATGAACTGATGTTTGAATAAGTAATATACACTTAGTATAGTATAGTATAGTATAGTATAGTATAGTATAGTAAACGAACATTAAACCTCTTTGAGTCTGTGGGATAAAATAGTTATACCTTTTACCCAGTGTAATCTATAAGCTTTTGTTTATAGGAGTCTGGTCAGCAGTTAGTCGAATTGAAAACATACAAGACCTAAAGCTGGTAAATTATTGCTTTAGTCTACATAAGCTTTCAACTTGTGAGATCATACTGCTTCCCCGTAAACTCAAAAAAGTAAATATTTGGTTAGATTTAGTAATACACAAATGTAGTGTTCTCTGGGGACTTTACAGGATAAAGCCAGGTTACTGCACATTATTAAATAAAGAACATAAATCCTACATCCTACGGTAGTGTTTATTGTGGTAAACGTGCAACATTATTAACAAATTCCTAACCAATTAAT
>JAUZST010043470.1:0-26244 GCA_034779995.1 Parotocinclus haroldoi
CTTTCTTGATTTTGTTCAAGTGCAGTCTGTCAAGAGAACGCGTCAGATAATCACACTGGATAAGTTCTTCAAACGTTAACTGAAATTTTGTAAAAACTTGTTTTGTACAGTATCATGCTTCGTATGCTGAGTATCTATACATTGTGTTGTAGATCGTTTCGAAAAACTTGATTGCAAATGTATTTTTTAATGAACAAAGTCGGTAAGCAACAGTAGTTCTTGTTTGTACGGTCGGTATATGTGTAAATCACACAATAAAGGTTTAATAAACATTTAATATGTTAAATGCATGATCTGTTATTAAACATTCTCTAATGATCAACATGCAGCTTGAGTAAATATATATTTTAGGTGACTGTGTTTTTACTTCAGTCAGGGTTTCAGATACCGTACCTACCTGTACCTGTATCTTGATTAATGGAAAATGAAATGTGATTAGGGTGGCACGGTGGCTCTGTGGGTAGCACTGTTGCCTCAGACTGAGAAGGTCCCCAGGTAGAGTAGTCTGGGTCCTTTTTCTGTGGAGTCAGCATGTCGTCCCCTGGTCTGTGTGGGTTTAGTCTGGGTACTCTACGGTGCCCCTAGTGTGTGTATGAGTGTGTGGGTGTATGTGCCCTGCGATGGATTAGCGCCCTGTCTGGGGTTGTTCCTGCCTTGCGCCGTATAGTGCTAGCTGGGCACCGGCATGCCCAGGTTTAAGTGAATAAGAAAGTGAATGAATTAATGAATGAAACGCAATTATTCAGGTCCATCACAATCAACAGCTCTGGTTATTCTTTTCAAACATTATTAGTCAGGTACAATGTACTTGTAGCAAATGTAATGACTAATCAATTGGTCATGGCTTAATGTCTCTGTGTGTTTTAGGTCTCCATGTGTTTATGTTTTGTTTTAGGAAGTGAAGCATTTGTAGACACAGTGCTGGCACCCAGATGTTGCCTGCTTAAAGATACTTTCACCATTTTCCATTACTAATGTGTGTATTCTACTGAGGCAGCAAGCTGCAGTTGTCCAGGGTCTAATGAGCTAAAGAAGAAACCCCACACATCTGTAAACACTTTATAACAAGCCACATATGCAGCACCGCGTTCAACTCATAGACTACATGTGTGGATGGGTGTTTACATCTAACATTTACAAGCAAATTCCCTTATCCAGGGCAACCCACAATTGATACTTTTTTTAGTTAAACATGAGTTATATTTTTAGCTATAACTCACATAAATATCAATTTTAGACCGCTTATCTAACGAAACCATGACATGATTATACATGGCCAAACCTTAAACTAGTAATAGCTGGCATAGACTGACATAGCATAGTGATGGAAATTTTCATTGTTTATATTTAATCGCTATACAATTTGAAAAAAAGTGTTTTTATACCCAGTCCCACAATAGTGGTGAGCAGTTAAATTTGGTTACCACACTATTAACACAGCGTCACAAACACTACTTTCTATCTCACTTACTGATGTCTGCATCAGACACACAACAAGCTTGAGTATTGAGACATTGCTTTGATAATAGGAATGACTTTTGATTGGTGACTTTGAGCCAATGTTGTAGGAAACGAGATAGTGTGGAAGACTGGAATGTGTGTCTATACAGTGGTTTTGTTTACTTAGTACCAGATGTGTGGACATGACTCGCATGACTTGAGACTTGGAATCAGATTTGGGCTTTTTTAGCATAACAATTTATATTAAAGTGTTCAATTCATTTTATATGAAATATCATGTGTGTTGTTCATATTTGTACATGGCATTGATGGGGGACAACCAGCCTTTTCCAGGTAGTAGAGAGTTTCCCCCCAAATATAATAATTGTAAGCATAACTATATAATGATATATAATTGTAGAATTGCATCCCCCCACAGTGGTCTGGTCCACTAGTGCTGGTTGAACAAAGTCCACTGTGTGAGTGTTTGGAAGTGTGGATCTAAGCTAAGACTGATTTAAAACTAAAGACAGACATTTTGTTTAGCTTAAAAGAATAAAAACGTTAATAATAAATTGTTACCAGGCTTTATTTTGTTTGTTCTATTACCTCATGGTTGAATCTTCTTAATTTCTTATTTTGATTATGAGTGTGAGTATGAACTTAGAATATTATTTGAGTAGCATTATGAAAATGGTTTCAGTATGAATTTTCCATTAAATATGTGGCACTGGTCCGCTACTGTAGCTTTACGAGAACATTAAAGATTCAGGACAGTTATAAAAGCAGAAGAAATACTTCAATGAATAAAATGCCAAAGTCAAACCAGACCTTCTGAAATATTTACTTATTGTAGCCATATTTAACAACACTGAGCACACGCTTAGCATAAGCTGACTCGAATAGGACTTGAAGTTTAAGACTTGGCTTGAGACTCGAGTGTTAAAACGTTGCAACTTAGTGACTTGTTTCCACTTCTGCTTAGCACACTTATTGGCGCAACGATTATGGTGATGTTTTGTTAGGGTACTGTTTTGTATATAAATTATTACAAAAGTCTGAAATCAGCTTGAGATCAGTAATGTAACGCCTCGTAAGGCGGAGACAAATGCAGCTCAGTGAAACAGAATCTTTAATCAAATCGGCAGGCAGAATCCAAAACGAAGAAACAGTCCAAAGTCGGCAACAGGTATCAACAAATGAGGTCCAAAACGTGAGGCGAGAATCGAAGTCAGAAGACGGAAACGGGAGTCAAAACACGGTAAGGCACAATGGAAAACTTATATTTTTTGGGGTCAAAAACTAAGTACATCACTAATAAATACCAATATTTGGTACAATCCAAGCAACTGAAAGCTGAGGGCCTTGCTAAAAAGGGCTTTGGCAGAGCTGGCATTTGAATCCTTAACTTAACTAGTCAATAGTCCTGTACCTTGACTGCAGTGCACCAACCATCTAAATTATTTCTGGTCGCTGCTTCTCTGTACACACTTCTTTGACAGCCAAATAGATTGGGGATCCTCATCTCATGGAATTTTATATATGAAAACAGCTCACATTACTTTGCCATAATAAACTGTTACACTTCATTGAATGTTACTGTGAACTTCACTGACTACACAGAGTTGATTTATTTTCTCTAACAGCCCTCTCTCTGACAAGAAGTGTTGGCTATAGGGTAAATCACAGGTGCATATATAGGTGCGTATATTAATGTAATGTTTTATTACTTTATTTATCACTTCCACAGCAACAGCTAATTCACAGCGACTTGTTTGGCAAAAAACTCCACATTATTGGGACTTTGGTGGAATAGTGGTTAAGGTACTGGATTATGCATGATGGGTCATGGTCTCACAAGTCCTTTAACTAACAATTGCTTGGATTGTAAGACTGTATTAATTGTAAGTAGCTCTATAAATCCCTTTCGACCCATATTCAATTGAATACACTACAAAGACAAGATATTTAATATTTAATATTTTATATTTCAAACAAATAAACTTTACTGAATTTGATGCCTGCAACACCTTCCAAAAAAGTTGAGACAGGGGCAACAATAGACTGGGAAAGTTGAGAAATGCTCTAAAAACACCTGTTTGGAACATTCCACGGGTGAGTGTCAAGACTGCGTATAAATGGATCGTCCCTGAAAGGCTCAGTCGTTCACAAGCAAGGATGGGGCCACTTTGTAAACAACTGCATGAGCAAAAAGTCTAACAACGTTTCTAAGCGTGCAATTGCAAGACATTTAGGGATTTCATCATCTACATCTGCAATTAAGTGGCAAGTCCGAAAACCAACACTGAATGTCTGTGACCTTTGATCCCTCAGACGGCCCTGCATTAAAAACAGAATTCTGTAACGGATATTACCACATCAGGAACACTTCAGAAAACCACTGTCATTGAACACAGTTCATCTCTCCATATACAAGTGCAATTTAAAACTCTACCATGCAAAGTAAAAGCTATATATCAACAACACCTAGAAATGCTGATGACCTAGAACAGTTTTTTTTTTTCAAATGATGGGAATTTTGTCCTCTGGGCCAAAGAACAAAAGGACAGTCCGGATTGCTATCAGCACAAAAGCCCATAACATAGGTAACTTGCACACCAAATGCAAGTCATGTCCTTGTGATGGGTGCAGCATGTGGTTTTACACTGTTTTGTTAAAAATGCATGGGTGTCCCTAAAAAACGTTTTTAACGCACCAGAGACCAGAGTACATGGCGTCCACTTCTTTCAAAATAGATCTGGAATATTAATTTGTTTGTCTGCAATACACTATAGTGCTTGATGAAGATTTTAATCAGAGATCACGTCTTCACATGTGCCCTTGTCCTTTAAGTACAGATTCCTTGAATCATTTAATAATATGATGCACTGTAAAAGGAGAAGTATGCAAATCGCTTACTATCTTTCTTTGAGGAAAGCCTTTTTGTGCACACTGGTTTTGCACCATGATTATAATCACCTGCTGTGTGCACACTGATGGGTGAAATGTTAGTGTGTGTTTATGGGAATGTGGCAGTAGTGAAGAATTCCTACTTTCTTGCATGGTATATTAGTTAAATAAGTCAGAAAAGCATTAATAAGACTGCCTCCGACAACTGCCCAAACACTACTTCAAACACACATACACACAACTTCAAAACACAAAGATCTTGGTGATCTCATCCAACAAAAATAAGTGATCACACAAAAAGGATATCCTTCATACACAGATTAGGCAAAAGCCGATCATACTATCATCGTAGCATCATTACAAGGCCACTTCCCTGTTTTATAACTCTCTCATGCTGGTATAATATACAGAAAAGATCTGTCTTCAAACATTAAATGCATATCAATAAGGTCTGTCTTTCCATTATTACACAGTTCCTATCACTGAGAAAGAACAGATTGGTCTTTGTGTGATTTGTTCCACTGTTACACATCTACATACATTCTCTTCTGCTACACAGTCTGAGGAATTCCGAGATTAACCAACACATTCCTGGGATGACCACTTCTTTTCCTATGTTCACTGACATCTCCTTGCCAATGCCTCTTTCCTCCTCTTGCCCCAGTGGCTAAGATATAAACTTTAAGGAAAACATGAATTCTGAGGATTTCTGGGCATATTTATTTAAGAAAATCTGTGTTTTACAGAATAGAGGTTGAAATGAATAAAGTGCCACAGAAACTAAGCAAACAGGAACAGTAACTTCAACACTGAAAAAAAAGAAAATTAAGGAGAATTCCATTTAAGTAGTTTCACAACCGAGGCATTGACAGAGATCAAAATAGGCAACTTGCCATAACCACAGTGTATGTAAAAAATAATGACAACAATACCAATACCAACAACAAACTCGTATTTATATAGTGCCTTTCACAAAGAAAAAGCTCTTACCAACCTAGAAAAGAAAGATGAGTTTTGAGGTGAGGATCTGTGGTTTGACTTCCGGTTGCAATGGTTTCTGTAAGTAAAGTGGAAGCTGTTACGAGATATGGTGATTTTTAGCAGGACCCAAGTATGCAGGATAGATGTATCCCACGACGTATAATAAGAATGGGGAAATAATATAGAACAACTGAAAAGGGATGAAGAGCGGAGCAAAAGGTTCCTAACACACAAAAACAAAAGGATAAAGGGGCGTGCCACGGATTGCATCCCGAGTGGGAGCAACGCGCGAACTGGTCGCGAGAGAGCGCCAAAGCGCCAAGCGAGGGACGGAGGTAGTCCAAATGCCAAGTATACTTTGAACGCGCAAGCGGGTGGCTGCTCTAATGAGTGCAGAGGGCGCCGCAGTGCCAGAAGGCGAGTGTGAGCTCCAATGCGCAAGTAGCGCGGGGGGGGCGAAGAAATCGCGGAAGTGGCTGAAGCACCAAAAGGCGAGCATAAAGGCGCACTCGGGGGGGCGCTTGTAGCGTGAATGTCAATAACTCACAAAAGGCGCCAAAGCACCAGAACACGAGAATGAGCTCGAGCGCGCAAGGAGCACGAATGCGAATAGATCACGAGAGGCGCCGATGTGCCAGAGGGCCAGCATGAGCTCGGACAAGAAGAAGCCAAGCCGGGGTGTGTCCCATTCAGGTCAAGCAGCTGGCTGAAGTGAGGCTCGCTGAGTGCTGACGACAGAGGAGAGTGAACTTAGGCGTGCAAGAAGCACACGAGTACGGGACGGGAAAACCCTCAAAGTGCCCCTAACAAACTAAATTTACCACTATCTCTAGGGAGCGTGGAACCGAAAGGAGATGGATTACCGGTAGAATGATGATGACCTGGCCCCGAACAGCGCTAAAACCACGCCTTTATAGGACGTGAAGCAGCTGTTTGGAATCAGGACATCATCAGGATAATGGATAGCTCTGTAAAGGCGACCGGCGAGGACGGCCGAACGCTCCGAGGGAAGGTAGGAACCCTAACAAAAGCATGTGATTTGGGGCACAGTAAAAACCACACCATATTTACTATAAAGTCAATACAGTCAGTTAAGCCCATAGACAGCATGCTGACATCAGATTAGATTCCTCCAATATTATTTATAGGTACAAAGTTACTTTATCTTCCTTTTTAATCAAAGTAAGGGTTCAAAAGTCAAATCCAGTGCCATTAAGTCAATGTCAACTCTACAGATATCTTTTGGCTGTCCCGTCCAGTGCCCTGGCTCATAACGCACTCACATGACCATACACAGAAGTACCAGAGTACACGCAAATGCTGTCTCCGGAGTATTGATATAAGATCAGTTTCCCCTGGGTCTGGCCTATCGGAGTCCTAGGAACCACACTGCCATTTGGATTTCTCCAGAATTCTCTACTACTCAGCTCAAAGTTAAGTTCTCATGGCTTAAGTCAAACACTACACAGTTGTCTTCTGCTGTTCCATTTTCTACAGAATGAGAACAGTATGGGAAAAGTAAAAATGTTCACCGTAGATACACTATGTGGACAAACGTTCTAGGACACGCCACTTAATCACTGAATTCACTGGTGTTTAATTCAGTACCATTGCATTCTTCTCTCTATGGTCAACTGTGAGTTATGTTATTGAAGTTGCAGACAACATAAAGTTGCAGAGCAGGGTCACTGAGCGCTGAAGTCCACAGTACATAAGAGTAACCAACACTGTTCTGACTCAATAAGGGTTTCAAACCTCCTCTGAGATTACCAGCACAAAACTGTGTGCCGAGAGCCTCGTGGCTGTTATGATTTGAGGTAGGACCCAAAGCTCGGGAGCCCGGGAGCACGTATAAGCTGTAAAAACTGTAACCACAGCTAACTGATTTACATTCAATTTAATTAACCGTTATTAGACTTTTCTTTTTCAAAAAATTACATTTAAATACTTGTACATTTAAACCTTTATATTTAAATTTTAACGGTTTATGCAGCACAAGTAAATGAAACTCTTCCTGTTTTCTAAAACGCTTGTGTTAGTGTCAAACCACACACACCATACCAAAATAAATATTCATTTGAATTAATATTAAAGTATTCAATATTCATCATTGTACCCCTGTAAGACAATTTCACGTCTGTCAGAAATATAAGACAATAGAAGGACAGATTTTCTTTCAATAGGAATATTTCCAGCCGCACCATGGACCTGGAGCGTTGCCTATATGGCACCAGCAACGGACAGGAAATGAGGGCATCATTTTGGCGCATTTCAAAAATTCTTATCATGGTTTAAAACGGTGGAGAAATTCCAGTGCACTTACAAATCCCCGAAATAAATTAGCTTCCAAAATATGTAACAACAGGGGTGCTCTACAGGCCATGATTAAAAAGCCTAGAGCAGACATTTAAAGATGGGGGAGGGTAGATATAAGGTTGTTTGTTGTCAAGGATCTCAGAAATTCTTCTTGTGCCCCTGTGCTCCCTAGAGCAAACTAAAGTATTCTCCTTTAAAGACATAAGTACACAAATACAGAATAAGTATATATATATATATATAAATCAACATAGCTTTAGTCTGAATTAAGTTGTTATATACACATTGGCAGCAATGGGGTGCAGAGGTTAGCACTGTCTTGTCACTGCCCCAAAGATAACCAGTTCGGTTTCCAAACCAGATTCTGTCTGTGTGAGTTTGTATGTTCTTCCCGTGGCTGGGTGAATTTTCTCTGGATACTCCCAGATTCCAAATATATGTGCTAGATCAAGTTGTGTCTCTACAGTGTCCGGGCGTGAATGAGTGTGTGTGAGTGAGTGAGTGAGTGAATGAGTGAGTGAGTGAGTGAATGAGTGTGAGTGAGTGAATGAGTGAGTGAATGAATGTGTTTGAATGTCCTGCAATGAGCCCAGGCTCACTAAAACCTTGAATTAATTATAGAAAAGGAATTAACGATACATTTTAATGTTGAGACTAATAAAACAATTTGTAGAGTAAAAAAAGCATAAAACATAAAGCATAAAACATATTTCTAACATTTTCCATAAGTTGACACCCTTCCCTTGGGTCTTAATGTTACTTCACAAGCCAAGTGTGGAGATACTGAAATGGGGGATGGGGTGGTGGGGTTTAGGGAGGAATCGGAGGTGGCTTTTTGTGATGCAAGAAGGAGACCAAAATCCCATGTTTTCTCAAATAGGTAGCCCACAAAAAGACTGGGTTGCTTGATGACGCAGTTTGTGCATTGCTAGGCACTTAAGATACCCCAAATTATGTGTACAAGTCCTGAACAAGTTTTTAGTTGTTTTAGTTAGATTGTTATTATTTGAATTTATTATCACTGAATATATTTTTTAAAAATATTTTTTCCTTAAGCCTCACTTGTAACCCCGTCGAGTAAACCTAATTTGCTGTAGACATCATGTAATACTCCAATACAAATCTGTAGGCTTGACAAAGCTTTATCACACCCACACACACTCCCACAGCTGAGTATCGCTCTTGACTGTCAAAATTGTGTGTGTGTGTGTGCGTGCGTGTGTGTGCGCGCGCAGTGTCGAGCCAGTGTCGATGACTCACCTTCCAGCACCATTCATTCATTCCCCTGCAGCCGAGAGCGCAGTGCCGACATGAACATAGCCCAGTTTCATTAGTTTGTCTGTTACTTCCATATTATGCCTCTCCCACTCTGGCTACCAGGCTGGTTCTGCCTAATGGCATCTCTGTCAGTCTGTCTCTACTTGTGTGTGCCTGTTTGTGTTTTCTATTCATCTGTCTGTTTGCCGGTCTGTCTGGTTGTACAACCTGCGATGTGCTTATGAGTTGAGCAGAGCGGGCCGAGACCTGAATGGAAACTTTTCAGGTTTCAAACATGCAGATGTTCACTATGGATCAAAGAAACTATCAATGCCCACATGCCAAGCAGCCAGTCATAAGAGGGTACACACTGAATCATGTAACACAACCAAATTTTATACCACTACGTAAAAACAAGCATGGGGTACATCTAGGATTGCACTCCTTCAACCCCATAAGAGAAAAAAGTACGAACAGCGTCAAAAAACACTCACTTAAATAAAACTTTTATTTCATTGCACACAGTGTGAACCCAAAGATATTTAAGGTTTTTCCTGATCCACCCCAGATGCTTTTGAGACCAGGAAAGTCAACGGTACTTCTGGAAATGGTTAACCTGCGGCACCACTTTTTTGCAAGTTTTAACTCGAAAATGAAACTTCATATTGTATTCCTTGACAATGCTTTTCGTGTTTTTTTTTTAAATGAATAACAAATACAAGGAAGTTGGCCAGACCAAACATGAAATATACTGGGTTGTGCAATGAAATAAAAGTCAAAGTAAGTCTAAGAAACGCTGTTTTATTTTTATCTGTATTTCCCATAGGCAACTGTCCCAGCCTTTTCTGATTTGGGGTTGTAGATTCATCTAAATCAACTCGCATTTGAGCTTCCCAGTCTAGAAGAACTTGTTCAGAAGAATCCCGACTGTGGCAAACCGGGGATTTGCCAACACAACCTTCTGACTAGTGCTGATCCTTAACCACTGAGTCACCATTGTCATGAAAAGCTGCCCAGTAAATGCTCCAACATCACTGTAAATATATCTTCTTAAGTCAAATTTAAGTAGATGGCCGATTTAACTAGATGGAGACTGACGCATGCAAACAGCAAGAAAGCAGAAGCAGAAGCTGATCCGAAGGAATTCTTCAAACATATTATGCTATATAACGTGTTATAATGCGTTTTAGGACGCACGAGATGACCTGTCAGTAACGCACAAGTTATGGGGGATCTTTAACAGACGCCCTATCAATGTTGCGCTATGGTTGTTTATATACTGAGAGCTTGATTTACACAGAGCCCTGACTGTCCACGGAAAGAATGCGAGAACAAGAGCTCAAGCGTTAAAATAAATATACCTGTCCCGTCGCCAAATGATATACACTCTCTCTTGTTTTATATTATGCTTTATTGTCACTGACCACTTCTGGGGTTTATTTAGGCCCGATCTTTGTAGAATGAATAATTCACATTCACGTGCCAAACATCGGATATGTTTGCGATCAGCACGGACAAAGCGTAACACAACACAACACATCGTTAAGATCCGAAACTGCATGCGTCCTACCTGGCTGGAACATACTTTGGAAATAAAAGATGACCAGGATAAAAGATCCAAAAGACGTGGCAAGCACCATTCGGCAAATCCTGCTCATCCTCATGAGGTCGAGCAGAGCCTGTTTCATGTCTCGGTGAAGACGGGGCAGCGAGAAATGGAAACAGAGGGCGGAAAGCAAGCTTCAGACGCGAGCCTCTACACCGCGGTGCGACTGTTGCTCTGCTGATGCTGATGCTGCTCTGCTAGCACTGGACCGGAGCAACAGGGTTGCCAGAGTTGCCGCACCGGAATCCAGCCCAATTGAAGTAAGGGAGAACGGGTTTGGTTGGAGGTTGCCGACAATCTGAAGTGACACGGATTATTAGAGGTGGTATGTTCGGAACAAATGTATTATCGTGAAAATGAGAAGGAAGCCAGGGTGAAAAGGCTTGCATTTAGCATTATCCCCACCCCTACCCCTTTAATATGTTTTTCATTCCGAGTACTAGAATTTGAATAGAGTGGGTACATCTCTAAAAGAAATATAGGTGTGCATTGTCGGATGAACAAAATTACTTTATGTGATCTGGACATCATAATATATACCAGAGACACACTGGTTTGAACGGGAAAATAAAGGGCTATCTATTGGAAAAGGGACTGCCCATTCCTGAACTGAGGAGGGGGTCTCAGACTCATGGCTGGATTACTGACCGGGCCAGTGGGGCTAGTGCCCAGGGGCCCTTGTGATACAATATATTTTTATTTTCGAGGGTCCTCCATTTTAAGGATCCTCTGAATATTAGGAACTTTGACCCCAGGGTCTCTTGGGGGCCCTAGCTATGCGTTTGGGGGGCCTAGTAACTCATTGCCCAGGGGTCCAGACTATCCTTAATCCGTCTGTCCTCAGACTACACCTCTCATCATCATACCATGCCGTTATTGCAGCTATTCCCCAATCCTATGTGAATAGTTTACTTGGATATTGTAATTTATGGCCATGGCAAACTGTATATGAAACTGTGATGCAATGGTGCCGGTATCGGTCCTTAAGCGTATGTGCTATATATAAGCTTGCAGATGTTTTCCAACCATCTGAAACGGAAAAAGGCATTTGACACGAGTGAGGAAACGTTTCTCCCATAAAAAGCTTGTATCCAGATTAACTGATTTCATTTTCTTGGATCATATACCAGACTTAACAATGCTATGGGATAGCAGTATCGCTATAGGAGACACGGTACACACATATACATACGGTACACACATATATACATACACACAGACACACACCTCTATGTAATGAGAAGCTGTTTTTTTATGTGCTACGCAGGGTTCTGATGCAGCAGAGCGCAGATCTAGTGTATGTAATTCACAGTGATAAACTATGTGACTCGTCACATCAGGGCTTATAAGCCAGTCAGTGCCAGCCAAATGTCATCATTAAGTCTGTTCATACAGACGCTGCATGTGTTTAGCACAGCTTTCTGAACCAGAGGTTGTACTGTTATATGTGTAATTACAACTGCTGTACTACAGTTGAATTGCAGCACCAAGATCCCCGATTTGATCCCAACCCTGTGCTCTGACTGTGTGGAGTTTGCATGTTCTCCCCATATCTGCATGGGTTTTCTCCAGGTATTCTGCTTTCCTCTAACATCTGCATGGGTTTTCTCCAGGTATTCTGCTTTCCTCTAACATCTGCATGGGTTTTCTCCGGGTATTCTGCTTTCCTCTAACATCTGCATGGGTTTTCTCCGGGTATTCTGCTTTCCTCTAACAGCTGCATGGGTTTTCTCCGGGTATTCTGCTTTCCCCTAACATCTGCATGGGTTTTCTCCGGGTATTCTGCTTTCCTCTAACATCTGCATAAGTTTTCTCAGGATATTCTGCTTTCCTCCAACATCTGCATGGGTTTTCTCCAGGTATTCTGGTTTCATCCCACATTCCAAAGACGTGTTTTAGGTTAATTGGTGTGTACAAAGTGCCCTTAGTGTGTGCGTGTATGTGTATTACTGTGGATTGATGCTATGTCTAGAGCTGTTCTTGACTTGCTCCCTGAGTCTCTGGCTAGGTGGCTGACTAGGAGAAGATAAGATATGACAATAAATAAATGAATAAAAACCGAAAACAAAAACCGAATCACATATTAAATCACAAGTTTTTTTTTCTTCATCAAAAGCACACACAGAAACAAACAATTACCATTAATTCCAAAGCCTTACAACGACGATGCAAAGAGTGGTGGCATTAGATGCTCTTAAATACCATGTCCCAAAGATGTAAACACTCTAATTAGCTAATTAGTTCCAAAGCATTATTTATTATATTTGAAAATATTTAACTGGCACTCTGGGAAGCAGAGACGGTGGTGGGAGCAGGCTTGCACTGTGGTCTTTTTCTACTTCAGCTGGAGCACAGCTACCTGCCCTGGCCACCAATGGCCCTGTACCTCCCACCAAAGTAGATTTCACTTACCCCTATGCCACTTCAAAGCCTCTTTATAGATAATTAGTTAGCTGATATTGTGAGACTAAGAGTGATTTTTAATTAATTAGTTTATTTTACCAAAAAAACTCACCCAAAGTGAAAGCTTTTACCGAAAAGTTTTACCAGTGAAAGTTTAAATATCATTTACCTTTTAATTGTCAGCACATACCATTTCCGAACGCTCTAAATTGTAATTAAAGTAAAGATAAAACCACAATACCATTAATTACATATCGTCCCAAGCGATTAGCTCAAAGCTGGTTTAGCCAAACAAGAGTAGATGGGTGTAGAACTGGCAACCCGGAGTTCAGAGCCGTCCCTGGAGCAATCTATTCTTCGAAATGTAGGGGACGTAGCTGGTACATAACAGAAACCTCCCCCTAACTTGAGACTTGAGCTCGTCTGTAAAACAAGCGAGCAGCGGAACTTAAAATGTACAAAACTATAGAAGCTGCAATAAAGTGTTTATGAATGTATACACTACACATTTACAACTACAAAGAAAATGTGAAGACAGAAAGTTGATAAACTGACTCGTTGAGGAGTCTTCAAAACCTTTAAAAAGCTTAAAAAAATATTGAAAGTCAAACACGCTCTACAGTGTTTGTGTATGGTGAGTATATTTACATGTATGCTTTATATTGTGAATATGCCTGTTATAACAGAGACCACTTACAAGGGGTTTTCACATACTTTTGGCCATAGTATAGTGTACATTATGACATGAGTTGAACTCAAACAAATGTCATTGCTTTCAGGAGTAATTTTGTGTTGGGAACAGTTTAATGTGGCCAAGACAAAAGATACAGAGAAAACACAATTTGAACACCCATACACTCTTTGGCTGCTTGACCAGTAGGAAGTTTGTGTAAATTGGACTTTCCTTTAAGCCGATTAAGCCAACAGACAGACCGGTAAAAACAAAGCGAAGATCAGAAAAGATCCCGGCAAAAATCCTCCAAATAATACTGAAGTTGTTAGGCTGATTCATTCCCAAGTCACTGGTAATATGGCAGAATGAGTGATTTGGCGCCATCGTGTGGTCAGTTAGTCATACAGCACACACCAGGCTGAAACAACCAGAACAAACAAGATCCAGGATTGGTTTGTGCAAGGTTAATAAGAATTAATAATATTAATAAGAAATCAATGATCAAAGATTGAAAATCCACGCTAATAGACACCAGTTATTGACAGATATTTCTATAGGTTGTGGGGGGAAACAGAGCCCCAGACTGGAACTGGAGTATAATATATACGAATAATATTACTTATATTATCTTATGGATTATCATGTTGGTGTTGGTCGAAATATGTTAACTGAAAACACTCCTACATAGGTTAATAGGAAAAGATGGAGCCTAAACTTCAAACAATATATTCACATATTCTCTGTTGAGGACTGTGTGCGGACCCGTCTAGTATCGGTGCAACATTTGGTTTTTAATTGTCTTGTTGAAAAATCCCTGGAAAATACATAATTTTGACGCAGCTTATGTTGCTCAAAGATCTTAGTGTACTTTTCTGCATTAATGCTACCATCACATAACTGATAATGACCTTTGCCAAGGGCATTGACACAACCCCATACCAGGACAGACCCCAGAATTTGTACTTGTAGCTGATAACAGTCTGGATGGTGCTTTGCGTCTTTGGTTCAGGGCACTAACAGCTTGTAGGCATTCTGTGAGTAGTGTGGGTATTTCAGCCAACCCAGTGAAACAGAGAGTGTGTAAAAAGGGAAGAAACCTGCTTTGGTAGGGTATGTTGATGGCCAGAAGTAGAGGAAGCACCTGTAGCCTATTACAAAACCACTGTAATGTGTTTTGTGTCTGTGGTCACGAACCATGTATTTGTGTACAGAAGTGCAGTTGCTATTTAAAAGACATTCAGAGCTTAGATCCATGAAGGTCTGGAAAGTACTGTCAGTGTTTCATGTTTACTGAACAGTTACCACAGGGGAATGTAAACCTCCTAAGAAGCAGATACATGTTTTATGGTCAAATATCTTGGATTGATGTCAGTTACAAATAGTATTACTGTTTTACCGCACTGTTTAATCAATGAATCACTGCAGGGAGGAAATAATTTTGCAAGTTTTCCCACCTACAAAGAATGGAGAGGTCTGTAATTTTTATAATTTTTATCATAGGTACACCTCAACCTATAAGACAGAATTTTTTTAAATTCAGAAAATCACGCAGTCATGGAAAAATGGTAAAATCCAGCAATGCATGCAGGTTCCCCTGCTCACACCAGCAAATGTCCAGGTCATTTGAATTACACCAGTGACTATCTGGGTGATCCAAAGGAGGCATGGGAGAAGGTCATGTGGTCAGATGAGACCAAATAGAGCTTTTTGGCATGAACGCCACTCGCTGTGTTTGGAGGAAAAAGCATTAGAACATCATCCCAACAGTGATGGGGGTTGAAACATCATACTGTGGTGGTGCTTTTAATGATAAGTAGGTATATGTCACTGAATGTCCAACTCATAGACCTGGTCTTGATCCAATAGCAAATCTGTGGATGGACTTAAAGAGCCATTCACTCTAAGTGAGTTCTGTGAAGTAGTAAACCAGGAGGCTGATCACAAATGTCTTTTTTTCCTTTTTAATGCTATGTGAATGTACTACCACCAAATGTGTAAACAAAGCTGGAAAATATATATTTTGATTGGAAAACTGGATACGTCTTTTCTGTAGGCTGTGGGCATTGTAGGTATAGTTACTTAGACATTATAGACTTTACATTACTTATCTGTAACAAGTTGTACATTGCATTTTTTATTTGTATGTGCCTGTCCTATTGTTAATAGTACTGTTTTTGTCCACACACTACCTGCATGTTCTATCTCACCTATACCTACTGTATATTATAACGTCGATCGTCCATGGTTTTTGGCTTACGTCAAACAAATGTGTCAGGTCCATCGCAGTATCCTCTTAAACGTAATTGCTTTGTCCTGGAGATGGTCTTAACATTATATTGCTGTATTTTCTATAATATTTGTGAACACCCATATTGCGTACAGTACTCGCATTGAATGCTTACCCAACTGTGGTGTTGTGTGCTGTATGTACTGTGTTCTCGCCTCTAGGGGGAGCAGTAGGCGGTACAGCATGCCGAAGCTCTCCGCGCTGGGACTGGTCCTTTCGCAGCCATTTTCTGTCCAACCACACGGCCGATTGGAGAAAGGAACCAACCAGGGCTTCATTGCAGGTTTGTATCTGGCTTCGGCCAATGATTGCTAACCGATTTCTCGTTAGCTCGAATGAAAATGTCCGTCTCAGACAGATTTCTTGCTTGTTGATTGAAAGCAGGAAGTGTTGCGAATAATGGTTAATTAGGGACTGATTGGGATTGTGGCCCGGTATTAAACACAAGGCCTGGGCTATGCTGGAGCACCTCTTTGTTGGACTGCAGAAACATGCTATTATCTAACACATTGCCAACGGTTACTCCTGCCTCCACAATGCTTTCGCGGCACAGGACGCTTACTAACCTCGAAATTAGGTTCGCTCATGGTATGTATTGTTCAAGCCAACAGTTTACCTGCTAGGCGACTATCTAAAATGTATTTCAGCAGCTAATCGTGTCTAGTGAAGCACCCGCTGTGTTCCTAACTGCAGCCATTGTCCTACCTCACTCCGAACAAACCGCACAGAAATGCAAACATGGCCGTTAGTGTACGATTAACAACATGGCAGCTAATCGATAATGTGAATAAACAGTTCGTCTTTGGCTTTCCGATCGAATTTAGTTTGTTGAATGTCAATTTTTTTAGTATGCACGCTACCGTTTGCATTAGCTTTCGAACAAGCTATGCTATCTAGTGCTACCTAATTTGGGTTTGAGCGCGCGCTCTGGTAAACAGAAATGAGGTGACAATAGTAAGTCGTGTTGCAGAGACGTACTAGCAAAGAACGGTGTATACACGTTTCTTACTTGAATGTTGTACGCTAGTGTGACCTTTGAAAATTGTTTTCCTCCCTTCCCTCAAAGTAGTTTACGTGTTTACTGCTCCCCTCAATGGTTGGGTGTAATATGGGAAGCGTATTCTAAACGTATTACGGTTAAAGCGAATTGGAGGTCACCGTTAACGTGTTTGTAACGTCAGTTTTACGCTTGAATTTTGTGTCGGTCACTTACTGCTTGGTTATAATAGTACTTCTGTTAATTCACTTATTAACAGTGTATGTGCATACACTGCAATTAGGGAACATTTAAAAATATTTTGCAATAGATTGCAATTTTGCAATCCCTAATTTAATCCCTCTAAACAGGATCATATGAAAAGACAGTTATTTGATTATGCAAATGAGATGCAAACTGAATTATTGTGATTACGTAGCAAGTGATATATTCATGGGGGTGGACAAAAGCATGTTAAAATGGATAAGAGTGTTACACACCCAATACTGCCAAAACAGTGACAGTGATGAGGCATGGACAGCATCAGATTGTCCAGCAGTTCTTGTGGGATCATCTGGCACTGTTGCTCCAGGGCAACTTCCAGCTCAAGATGTGTTGTGGGCGGCATTGGATGGTTTACCAGACGTCTTCCCAATACATCCCGAGCATGTACAATGGGATTCAGGGCTGCAGAACGTAAAGGCCCAGTTCATGTGTTTGATTCCTCCCTCCTGAAGAATGTTGTTGACGAGATGTGCATTATTGAGTTGACTCAAACTGCTTCTGCATAGGATACCACTATAGGGTGCAGGACCTCATCTCAATGTCTTACAGCAGTCAGCAATCCATTTCTGATGATGTGGAGCTTGGTACGACCACCAATGCTGATGCCAGCCCAAACCATGATTCCACCACCACCACCAAAGAAGTCCCTTTCTCACATGAAACACTGATTTTCCTTGTTCCTCGTTCATGCAAGATCAGGACAGGCTGCAAACTGAACCATGATTCATGAGAGAAGAGGACAATTGTCTCATGATGGATCCAGTGATGATACTCATCAGCCCACCTTCTACGGGATCTGTAGTGTTCAGCAAATAACAGAATGCATAGAGTCATGCGGTCCACTGCGATGGAGCAGAGTTTGCATTGTCTGGGTGCATAGGTGTCATCCAGTGGTTCCAATTTGTGTATGAATTAATGTGAATTCATTTCATTGCTTTGCTATTTTCTGTTTAAATTGAACACACTTGCTTTGGTGTTTGGGACAATTTGCTCAGCAGTAGAATTGCCATGCTAAAGGTTGAATTTGTATAGATCACCATGACCTTACCATTCTAGGAATTTAAGTTGTGGACACCGTTCTCCCAGACTTTGTGACTCTTCAAACTGTTGTTTTACGATTATAGGCTTTAATCAGTCTGACATCACTGGCATCAATGTTCATATTTCTTCCTTGCCTTAAGTGACTGTTTTACTATAGAACATGATATATTTTCTTTATGAATGATAAGTTAACTCTGCTGAAATAGGGTCATGTGTACCATTGTTACTTTAAGGTTCCCCACCCCAAACTCAGTTCAAGTTTAATGTTATTTATAGATTAAAATTAGAACATACTTTTTGCAAGACAAACAGGAGGATACATCTTGAATCTAACTACAAACCAAAATTATAAACTGCGTGGCACAGGGTGATCAGTGGTTTCCCGTCAAACAGTCAGTTTCTTGTTGGAATGACATCGGAGTATCTCTGATGTATTTTCGAGTCCTGTCATACCAGTGTTGTATATCTTAGTTTATTTTTGAACTGATTATCTTGTGATGGATAAGACCACCTCTGCTGTTTGAAATAGTGCTTTTGCAACCTTTACCATTTATAATGCTATTTTTGTTTCTCTTGCAGATGGATGGAGACGGTACCACCACCGATGCCTCACAGCTGAGCATAACTGGCGAGTATATGACTGGAGGCCATTATGTCCTACAGGCTCAGGAAGGTAAGTGGAACTTATTTTAATGCGCAATATAACAGCTGGCCTGTGAGCATATATCAGTGACCACTTGACTTTGCATAAGAGTATATGCCAAATGCTAAATGTAAAGTGACATACAGAATGCAACATCAGACTAGAACCCACTGTTACTAACAAGCTTTAGGTTCACGCTAAGGGCATACAGTGGTGTGAAAAAGTGGTTGCCCCCTTTCTGATTTCTTATTCTTTTGCAGGTTTGTCACACTTTTTAAAATATTTTAGATCGCCACACAAATCTAAATATTAGACGAAGATAAAACAAGTAAACGCAAAGCAGTTTATAAAGGAATGTCTTTATTATTAAGGGGAAAAGTGATTAATACCCCACCCAACACAAAAGCATGAATTAACCATAGCCACGCCACAGTTGTTCTCGATCAAGAAGTCAAATAGGACCTGCCTGACAAAGTGAAGTAGACCAAAAGATCCTCAAACGCTAGACCTCATGCTGTGATCCAAATAAATTCGGGAACAAATGCGAAACACAGTAATTGAGATCCATCAGTCTGGAAAAGGTTAGAAAGCCATTTCTAATGCTTTGGGACTCCAGCAAACCACAGTGAGAGCAATTATCCACAAATGGCGAAAACATGGAACAGTGGTGAACCTTTTCAGGAATGGCTGGCTGACCAGAATTACCCCAAGAGCGCAGTGACGACTCATCCAAGATGTTAAAAAAATGCCCCACAACAGCATCCAAAGAACTGCAGGGTTCACTTGCCTCAGTTAAGGTCAGTGTTCATGACTCCACCATAAGAAAGAAGCTGGGCCAAAATGGCATGCGTGGCAGAGTTCCAAGACGAAAACCACCACTGAGCAAAAATAAACTTGAGGCTCATCTCAGTTTTGTCAGAAAACATCTGATGATCCCCAGGACTTTTGGGGCGAATGCTCTGTGGACTGACGAGACAAAAGTAAAACTTTTTAGAAGGTGTATATCCCATTACATCTGGCGTAGAAGTAACACAGCATTTCAGAAAACTCGCACTGAAACAACAGTAAAATACAGTGGTGGTAGTGTGATGGGCTGTTTGCTGTAACAGGATCAGAAAGACTTGCAAACAGAACCATGAATTCTGCTGACTACCATTAGACCCTGAAGAAGATTGTCCATCTGTTTGTGAACTGAAGCTAAAGTGCACTTAGGTTCTGAAGCAGGAAAATAATCCAAAGCAAACCTAGCAAGTCCACCTCTGAATGGCTTCACAAAAAAAACCCAACAAATTTACACTTTGGAATGGCCTAGTGCAAATCCTGACCTGAATCCGATTGAGGTGCTGTGGCATGACCTTAAGAGGCAGTTCATGCTTGGAAACCCTTCAGTGTGACTGAATTACGACAATTCTCCAAAAATCCTCTAGGATTTCTTGCCAGTTATTGCAAACGCTTGATTGCAGTTGTTGCTGCTACCAGTTAGGTATAGAGGCAATCACTTTTACACACAGGGCCCTGTAGGTTTGGATTTATTTTTCCCTTAATAATAAAGAGCTTCATTTAGAAACTGTATTGTTTACTTATTCGTCTAATATTTAAGTTTGTTTGGTGAGCTGAAACATTTAAGTGTGACTAACCTCCAAATCGGTTAACTGGTATACATGCTGTGAGTAATCTGATTAAATCCAGCTCTTTATCAGCTTACTTGATCTGATTTCCAGATTGGAGTATGCACTATATATGACCATTTGAATGATCGGATAACTGCAGAAATCATACTACAATCGGATAATTAAGTGCAATACAGTAAATGCAGTCCGTGTTTGCATGTGTTCTAAACATGGTCTACAGATTCCGAACTAGACTTTCAGGTTTATTTTGGCAGCAGTATTTTTAATTTTTTTTTTTCTAAGAAGCATGTTTTTTAAAATTATGCAGTTAAACGATTGTATATTTTTAGTACACTTATAAGAAGTCAGAAGTCCAGTAAAACAAAGTAATGGGTGACTTCTTGGGAGTAACTAAACAGTCATGAACTAAAACTGTATCCCCTATTTTGTGAGCTGTGTATAAACGCACCTTCTCTGTTTAGATGACGGTGAAGAAAGTCTTCATGACCATGAAGATGGCAATGGTTGCAAAGACAATCTGAGAGAGCAGGACATCTACCTACCCATTGCTAATGTTGCTCGCATCATGAAAAATGCCATCCCACAGACTGGAAAGGTAAGTCTCCTACACCCATTCACTCGTACTCTCAACTGAAAAATATGAACTCTACGACTACAAATTTTTTTTTTTCTTCCAGATTGCCAAAGATGCAAAAGAATGTGTACAGGAATGTGTGAGTGAATTCATCAGCTTTATCACATCAGAAGCCAGCGAGCGGTGTCATCAGGAGAAGCGTAAAACCATAAATGGGGAGGACATCCTATTTGCCATGTCCACTCTGGGTTTCGATATGTATGTGGAGCCTCTTAAGCTCTACCTGCAGAAATTCAGAGAGGTACAGTACACACGAACACATTCACAAACGCGTGTCCCTGAACTACAATGAAATGCAGAGAGTAAAAAAAAACGTAATATTCTACAGGCAATGAAAGGTGAGAAGGGCATTACAGCAGTGGCAGTTACAGAAGGCCTGAGTGAGGAACTTACAGACGACAGTTTCGGCAAGTAACATCTTGACAAACTAAATGGCTTTGCACGTAGTACGTTCCTTTTAAGGAAGTTGTGTTTTACCCGATTGGGCACATTCTCTACACTGTTTACAATGTTTATTACTTTAGCACAAGCTAGAAGAAGTAATGACTTTTTTTTTTGGCTTGCAGCAAATCAGTTACCTGCTGGATTGATTACAGCAGATGGCCAACAGCAGAATGTCATGGTGTATACGACCTCATACCAACAGGTGAGCGCACACGGGGTGTTGCTAGTTTAATCTCACACTAAAAAGACTATCCTGGTCAATTTGATTAGGATGGAGTTAAATTATTATTGCTTACATTTTTCTCTTTTGACAGTTTCGTCATTATCGAGCACTCGGTCCTTATCTATGATCAGTATCTAGACCTATTGCAGGCTACCTTCTTGTTCACACATAATCCCTGCTTGTAATTATCCAGAAAATTATGCCCCTAGAGTTGCATTTAAACACTTGGTTCTTCCTGTTTATATTGAAAAATTCCTGTGAATGGTGTGTAATAGGAATATTCATAATTAGGATTATGGACTGTTAAGGAAATCCTACATTTACACTGCACTAGGGACTTGCTCTTGGTCACAGTGATTTTCATAAACTAACCATGATTTTTTTTTTTTTTTAATTTTTTTTTTTTAAATTTTTTTTAAATTTTATTTTATTTTTTTAAAGCTTCCTGGTGTTCAGCAGATCCAGTTCTCATGACCGGATGCAGCTGTAGACTACAGTGTGTAATCTGCCTGCAGACAGATTATTCTTCCCTTTTTTTACTAGTGGTTTTAAAAAAAAAAACGGAGACGTGAATGCAGAGAGAAAGAAACCTACTAGCAGAACGCATGAATTAGTAACGTCAGAGTGAGTCATGCAACAATAATTTGTTATTGTTATAATGCACATTACTTTTAAACTTGTTGATCTGTGAAGGCACATTTGTGAGTATCTTAAGTTTTTGTGCATTTTCTGTCCCTTGTATTTGTTATTAGCTTTTTTTGGGGGTTTTTTTTTTTTTTTTTTACACGTTTGTGTGGGTGGGGAGGGTCAACAGTGGCTTCACATGCACAATAAAGGGATTCTCTCCATGATTTGTTTGAATCATGTAAGATATGTCATGTTTTGACTTTTGTTGATAGAATAAAAATTTAATAAAACAAGTTGGTTGCAGATTTGACATCAAATTAGTTTTTTTTGTTTATTAAAAGACTTGGCACAGGATTTCTAATTAGTCATGTATTGTCAAGAACCTGTGACTAATTGATCCAAAACTTGAACACTTTTTTCAAACTTGTTACACACTGGATAATAAACTAAGAAGGATTTAATGCAGTCATATAGAGGATAAAGCTAATGTCATGCTCATAAGTGGTCTCTTCAACATACATCTTGATTTCTAAACCTGTATACTTATTCACTCTCTAATTTACGATAGGGATACAGTATGCAAGTTGAATTACTCATAAGTATATTTATTGTAATGTATTTAATTGTAAATCCTACTGCTTATCACTGCTGCCATGTGATGCACGGTTGAGTTCTCTACCACAGTGGGAGAGTACTTGCTTGGGAAAATTATAAATTAATTGGCCATTGTGAAGACAAAATATCGTTATTCAGGCCATCGCTGAACAGGGAGTACATGTAGTCTTCTAACTGGGGGGGGTGGATTGTACTCTTAGAATTGCACTCTTTAAATAACAAGTTGTGCTGTAACAAATGGCGTTGTTCCAATTGTGAAGGGGAGAAGCGTAATACCCAACCGTACAGAATTTTTGTGGTGAAATATCAACACGACTATGAATAAAGGTCACCCTAGATTGATGAGCTGCTCGGGACTTAACCCAACCTAATATACACTGCTTACGAATAATTAGGGGATGTTTCATTAGATAATTTTTTTTGTGAACATTATAATTGCTGAGTGAGTGCAGAGCTGCCCTGGGCAAAACCTCTTCTCTTCGCAGGTACTGTATCTGGCCTCCGTTTAACACACTATGGTAAAGATAAGTTATTCAGTGGGTGTTCACCAGTTTATTGAATGTTTCTCATACAGTAATGAACATGTTCAATATTAGTTATATCAGTTGGGCTAATGAATAAACATGACTGATTTATTAATAACACGGTAATAAAAAGAATAAGTATTAACTACAGATGTTCTAGTATATATCAATATTACTACTTACCACAAGTGCAATAAAGTATACAAGGTCTACACTATGAATACAGTACTCAGAAAGAATATTAAAGGGCTGAATATTCTTACCTGAATTACACTAGTTACATAAACGTTGCCATAAAATATATATATAACTTATTTCAACTGTAATATGAAAGTTTAAATAGATTTGCTTGTTCTGTGTATTTAAAGACGCTCTTCAGCATCTATGGCCATTTAACGACACAAGGTTACATCAACACTCAACACAGGTTAGACTGAAGCTTGTCATATATACTGCTCACAAAAACACAGGATATTTCATTTGGAATTTTTGTGAGCAGTATATATATATATACACTCAGGTAGGGGCCAATTTGGCGTAATCAGTTAACCTAGTGCATGTCTTTGGGGAAACCAGAGAACCCGAAGTACACCCACATAGATATGAGGAGGACTTGCAGACTCTTGCTGTGGACCTTCTTGCTGTGAGGGGACGGTGCTACCCACTAAGTTGCTTTACTCATAGTGATATTCATAAAATCACCATAATTATTATTAATAAATGAGTACTAAATAACTAGGTTGTAGGTAAACTAGCAGAATGAATGATTTGCTATGACATTAATATAAAGCATATATCATAATAATGTACTGAATATCATATAATTTATTGAAAAACGTAATACAAGTGAAAAACAAAACACAATAATTGTGTTACCACGGCTTTTCCCAGCGCTCATCACTCCCGCCACGCGAATTTCTCGTCCAAATGGAAGAGGGCTGGATTTACTGTGCATAATGTGTACAAGTGCTCTGGAACATCATGAAATGGGGAGTACCTGTACTCAACTATTATTATAATCAAATCATCACAAAAAGAATAGCAGGCTATTTTAACTCAAATCAGGCCGTAGTAGTTATCTGAAGGGGTGAACTACACTACACTACACTATGTATACTGTGATTAAAAATATTAGAAAACGCTAATAGGTAAAGCAGTGTCACATGAGAGCATCAACTCATGACAGCATGCTGTATCTACAAGCCAAGTCTAAACTTATAAATGAAACTGTGTTAAAGTCTTTTAAAAGGCATAATGTTTTAAGGTACCCAAGACATTTTTAATTCTCTCATCACATTCTATCACAACATCTAAAAAAAGGCTTGCCCTAGATCACTTTGTAATGCATTTCAGCGAGGGACCACCTACAATTCAGCGATTGGCTGACAGGATTGGGGTTGAAAATGCCTAAAACTAAAACGTTTCACCATTCAGTTTGTTAACACAACTGTATTAGTTCTATAATGCAGCTGTAGTAAAGTATTGTAGTTCCTGGTAATTACTACAACCTTTATATAGGTAAAGTATTAGTTCCTTTTCAGGGATGTGATTACAATTTGAGTACGCTATATAGAATGCATTGAAATATCATTCTGTAGTATATTTGTATTGTATTGTTCTGTAAACAAAACCCCATTCGTTCATCTTTAATACTATGAGTTAACACTTCATTCATAATGTGTGACTATTATTATATATTACAGTTGTAGTAAGTAGTCCATTATACTACGAGTACTGCAATCTTCAATTTGTTTCAAAATAAATGTGTTCATTTTTAGTGGTTTTATAAATAATATGGTTCATTAGTGTATTCGTAGTGTAAAACTTTTATTCTGCGTTACAGTTAATAATCCAGAAATAGCAGTTCAAATGAAGTTTTTAGTTTATTCGTTGCAATTTTATTACAATTATGCTGAGTGCTGTATGGGTAGTGTGAGACATTTATTATTCTACTAGGGCTGTCATGAGTATTAGCCATCGATTAACTGTCGTACAAATAATTGTAACGATTTCATCGCCTATTATTCACCTAGTATTTTAGCCGGCCTGTATGCTTAATAATAATGTCTACACACTATTATGACAATAATATCATAGAATTAATAATACTACTCATTCTGCTAGCATAAATGCCAAAAAAACACGAAGTAAGAAGGTCAAACCTTTTTGTTTTTGTTTTCAATAACCCCACTAGGTCTTGAATTCAATTAAAACCTACCTTAGAAATCTACAATTGTAATATGATGGTGATTTTTGTACATGCATGTGACCGTTTAAACTGTACTGACACTTTTTAGATCCTTAGTGGTTCATTAGTGTTGGAGTGCTGATTATGTGCGATTATGTAAAATCGCTTTGATGTAAATTAATAAAAACTTTAGGGAAATTCAATTCAATTAGTCTACGCAATTGTATTTGGTTTTATGAATAATGTATAATAGACTTACAATTTCATTTTGAAATGTTGTTTTAAGAAACAAAGGACTAGTGACATATTGGCAAATGTCTATTATAAAACTAACTTTAGCACATTAATTAAGGCATGCATGTTTTTTTTTCCACAAGCTACCCAAATTACATGCAACTTTCAGTTATTATACAAACTAGCCGAAGGGGCCATTCTACAGCCTGAGGAAAAGGTTCCAGTGGGTCAGTCTCCCTATCCCGAGATCTTCAGGTGCATGAGACTGGCCATCCATCTACAGTCTTGGCCCCCATTACAAAGGTG
>JAUZST010043481.1:0-26239 GCA_034779995.1 Parotocinclus haroldoi
TGGTGATGGATTGTAATGTACTGGTGATGGATTGTGATAGATTGTGATGTACTGGTGATAGATTGTGATGTACTGGTGATAGATTGTAATGTACTGGTGATGGATTGTGATGTACTGGTGATGGATTGTGATGTACCGGTGATGGATTATTATGTACTGGTGATGGATTGTAATGTACTGGTGATGGATTGTGATAGATTGTGATGTACTGGTGATAGATTGTGATGTACTGGTAATAGATTGTGATGTACCGGTGATGGATTGTGATGTACTGGTGATGGATTGTGATGTACTGGTGATGGATTGTGATGTACTGGTGATGGATTGTGATAGATTGTGATGTACTGGTGATGGATTGTGATGTACCGGTGATGGATTGTGATGTACCGGTGATGGATTGTGATGTACTGGTGATAGATTGTGATAGATTGTGATGTACTGGTGATGGACTGTGATATCCTGTGCTAATCAGTACTGCAGTGCAATGGACCGGAACCTCCAATAAAAGATTCTGAAGAATCACATGGCGAGTGTGTTAAGTCATGTTTGAGCAGGGCAGAACTAAAAATGTGCAGTGCGGGGAACCTCCATTCATAAACCGGCTTCCTATTGAAAGCGAGAGCAAAAGTGTCAGGATGCATTATGGGGGTTCGTAGGCGTGAGGCGGCAAAAATAGCCGAGAGAGTCGGAGAGGAGAGGGTGGCAGGTGGCGGAGCAGGTGCGGTAATCAGGTGCAAGTGAATCAGGGTGATGTCTGAGGATGTCTTCTCACATTATCAGCCATCAGAGAGTCGAGCTGCAGAGTGGGCGAGAGAGAGAGAGAGAGAGAGAGAGAGAGAGATAGGCAGAGAGACACAGAGAGACACAGAGAGAGGACACTGAAACAGAGAGAGACACAGAGAGAGAAAGAGAGAGAGACACAGAGAGAGAAAGAGAGAGAGACACAGAGAAAGAAAGAGACACAAAGAGAGAGAGAGAGAAAAAGGTATGCTGTTCAGACACTACATGAAAATAGTGATATTGACTATTGACCTGTACACACACACACACACACACACACACACACACACATTAACTGAGCAGTCTGCAGGGGGAATGTTCTCCATGCTGCTCACGCACTGTCTGAGATATCAGACCTCCGGCACACACGCACACACACACACGCACACACTATGCGCATAAAATGTTAATAGCACACAGTACCATGCGATTAGTTCCATCTTCATCCTCTCTCCTTCATGCTCACCTTCATCGTTCTTTCCTTCCAGCCCTCCATCACATCTTCGAACCCTTTCTACGCCCCATCTTACCCTTCTTTTATCTCTCCATCGATCCGCACCCGTCTCATCCATCCTCCATCACCCTCTCCTTTCACCGTTTCCTTCTTGTTCTCAATTGTCTTCTTCCACGCGTCCCTTTTCACGCCCCCCCCCCACACACACACCCACGTTTCCGTTTATTTTCAAATTCACACTTTGTCCCGCTCATTCCTTTCATCCGTCCCTCCAACAAACCTCAGAGTTTCTCCTCAGCCCCATTTGTGGTCCCCAATGTCGTCCACATGGGTTTGCGTCCCAGTACTTTTGATACTTTGGGCTGTCGTTTGTACATAAGCTCTGATCAGGTCCTCCGTCCACTCCTTCATCTCGCTCATGTTCCTCCTTCTAGCGTCTCTCTCCTTCATCCCGTTAGTGTCCGTCCGCTCACCACCACGTTGTCCCTCCCTTCCTACATTCCACGTCTAGCGTCCCTGTCCTCTCGACGACCTCGCCCCGTTCGCTGTTGTATTTACCTCCTGCGTTTCCTTCTGGTCTTTGAGACCTGGAGCGTCGCCACTCTTCACACTTCTCCTACCTTTCTCACTCTTTCTCTCTCTTATCGTCTCCATCTGCCGTTCTGTAGTCACCGGCTTGCCTACTATTCCCAGAGCGCCGAGCTAAATATGTACAACGACTCACGCTGTTCTCCGCCACGCACTCGAAATTCTGAAGGTGACGTGAATCAAGGTGTAACATTACTGTCTTCCTACAGGGCCGACCGTCCGTTATTTCCTCTCCAGGTTCCGCTGTGTAACCACAAACGCTCTGTCTCTTCATCCCGTCCCGTAACCCTGTGCTCTCGGTGCGACTGTATGTGTCCCAGTTCTCCTTAAAATGGGTCAGAACCGACCAGCTGCGGCTAGAATCTGCACACCCTTCACTAACTAATTATAAAACTCTCATTACGTCTCCATACTAAACGTCTCTGGCATAGAAGTATGTAATATAGGGATTTCCTCCAGGGAGTTCTGGAGGAAAGAAAATGAAGAAGGGTGATCTCTCTGCGCTCCCTCAGGTGGGACTGCATCAAGAAACAAGAACTAGCTCAGGTTTGTACCGTCTATGTGTGTCTACAGTCATTTGGTGTGGTCCCAAAACTTTTGGCCCTATGTGGGTTTGTGTCCTAATACTTTTGGCCCTATGTGGGTTTGTGTCCCAATACTTTTGGCCCTATGTCGGTTCGTATCCCAATACTTTTGGCCCTATGTGGGTTTGTATCCCAATACTTTTGGCCCTATGTCGGTTCGTGTCCCAATACTTTTGTCCCTATGTGGGTTTGTATCCCAATACTTTTGGCCCTATTTGGGTTTGTGTCCCAATACTTTTGGCCCTATGTGGGTTTGTGTCCCAAAACTTTTGGCCCTATGTGGGTTTGTGTCTTAATACTTTTGTCCCTATGTTGGTTTGCACAAAAAAGTACATTCAGCGTGCAAGAGCTCATATTCTTCATCATCACTCCTCTTCATATTACTAGTTCTTTTTTTGCGTCTTCCATTCCTCCACACCTTCACCTTTCTCAAATAAAATTTAAAGAGCATTACTACATTGTTGTGCGTGTGTGTGTGTGTGTGTGTGTGTGTGTGTGCGTGCGTGTGTGTGGTGGTAAACGATGAGTTAGCTGAATGAATTGAAGTCTTCTCAGCCACCGAGATGTTTTTTTTTTCTGTGAGGCCATTGAGTCAATGATGGAGATGATGGCAATGTGTCATGAGGAAGTGCCAGACGAGACGCAGATGGAGTCGGTGGGCGTCTCGCTTTCGCTCATTTATTCCTGTTTACTGAGAATTGAAGAGAAAGTGAGAGAGAAAGTGAGAGAGAGAGAGAGAGATCAGACTGTGCGTCATTCCAACAGGGTGTCGGTGGTCTAAGTGAAAGTGCCGACAGACGCTGTGACATTTTAACAGTCAATCACAAAGGCTTTTATTTTGGGCATCAGGAGAAAAACGAAGCTCCTCAGATGACGGACAGAAGATCCAGAATAAGTCCAGATGCTCAGAAGGACGTTTGTTATTAGACTTGATCACAAAGCAGCTAAATCAATTAGCAAAGGAGTCTGATAAATTACTGGTTCTGGTTCCAGTTCTCACATTAAAATGTTCTGGTTCTGGTTCCAGTCCTTACAGTAAGATGTTTCAGTTCCAGTTCCAGCTCTCACACTAATCTGTTCTGGTACCAGTTCCAGTTCTTATACTAAAATGTTCTGGAATTAGTTCCAGTCCTTACACTAAAATGTTCTGGAACTAGTTCCAGTCCTTACACTAAGATGTTTCAGTTCCAGTTCCAGCCCTCACACTAATCTGTTCTGGTACCAGTTCCAGCCCTTACACTGTGATGTTCCAATATTGGTTCTAGTTCTCACACTTTCCTCCACAGCCTTAACTGGTTTATTAATAAAAAAGTTCCGTTTCCCTGCAGACGTTCGTGTCTGTGCCTAAACTTGAGTGTGATTTCAAATTGATCACCAGGTTACAGATTTAAGCTTCTAAAGCTTTTTCCTCTGAGCTGTATAATTACAGCCATTACGCCTAAAGTAGAGCCGATTGTTTCTGCTGCTACAATCAGAGAGGATTTGCACAGCGGAATAAAAACAGAGCGAGAGGGTTTGAAGATGACAGTAATTAGTACTCGCTTTATCCGAGTGAGCAAACTGAACTCGATTGTTCTGGGTGGAGATGGAATTTACACCGCTTCGGTACAGACCAGGTGGAAAACGCTGGCATGGAAGATCTTCAGATCATCTCATTAAAGATCTGGGATTTAAAAAAAAAGTTCCGGTGCCCATCGGGTGATGGTACACTGTGGGCATTACGGGGTGCACATGGGCCCCAGGGACCCAAAAAGTACCCCCACACCACTACAGTGGCACCTGGTGTGGTTTTTCTGCTCCTGTAGCCCATCTATTTCAAGGTTTCAACTTGTGTTATGGTCCAGAGGCGCTGGTTATCTGTCCATCAGCTCAAACCGGTCTGCATTCTCCATTCTCCTCTGCCGTCTGGGATCAGCCTGGCATTTTTACCCAGAGAACTGCCTTCACTGGATATTTTCTCTTTTCTGGACCATTCCCTGTAAAACCCAGAGGTGGCGCCATGCGTGAAAACTCCAGTAGATCAGCAGCTTCTCAAATACTCCAACCCAGAACGGTGCCATGTCCAAAATAAGGTCCAGCTAGTTTCCTGAAGGTCTCGTTGTGCCAACCGTAAAGTTTTGTGGAGAAGAAACCAACATTCAGTGGAAACGTATTTAGTTGATGGTTTGTGCCACTTGGTTAGAACGTCTGTCCTTCTGTGGAAGTGGAGGATGGATCGATTGGATTACATTCTAAATGCTGAAATAAGTACGGCCCGAAAGCAATGCCCTGATAGTGATGGGTAATGCCCTGTGAAATTCCTTCACTTGTCCCACGATGGAATTCAGCAGCGATGCCACGCCTGCCCCCCTTTAACCCGACCTCAAGACCTTTCCGTTGTCACGATGTCAAGCTAAAGTCGTTCGTGATCTTTGACCCGAGGTCTTCAGCGGGAACTCAGTCATGCAGCTGTAGGACCGGCGGGAGCGGGAGCGTGGGAGAAAGCGGCTCAGCATTGATGATGCTCACTTCCATGCCTAAACTGGAGGCCCGCTTTGTTTGGGGCACAATGGAGTCAAAGGCTAAACACTGAGAGGGGCAGGACGGTCGCCCGAACGCCCGGACGCATTCCTGTACAGCGTTAAGGGGTCAGGGAGCAAAGTGGAGCGGTCAGGGTCGGGAGGAACCACAGCCAGTACATGCTCAACGTTTAGGAAAAATACATGAGAAAAGTCGAAAAAGGGTAAAAGTCAAACTCATTATAATCAATAATCAATAATTAATGCAAGCCACTAATTGACTGATTGACTAACTGATTAAATGTTTGAACAAACACACAGTTCTGGAACCGGTACCCAAACATCTTAGTGTGAGGACTGGAACTGGTACCAGAACATTTTAGTTTAAAGACTAGAACTGGTGCTATAATAGGAGGACTAGGACTGGTACCGGAACATCTTAATGTGATTTCTGGAACTAGTACCGAAGCATTTTAGTGTGAAGACTGGAACTGGTACCTGAACATCTTAGTTTGAGGACTGAAACTGGTACCGGAACATGCCATTATGAGTTCTGGAGCTGGTACTGGAACACCTTAGTGTGAAAACTGGAACTGGTACCGGAGCATCTTAGTGTGAGTTCTGGAACTGGTACCGGAGCATCTTAGTGTGAGTTCTGGAACTGGTACTGGAGCATCTTAGTTTGAGGACAGGAACTGGTAACTCATGTCAATATGAGTTCTGGAACCAGAACCAGAAAATCATTGCGTGAGGACTGGTACCGGTACCGGAACATCACCGCGTGAGGACTGGTACCGGTCCCGGAACATCACCGCGTGAGGACTGGTACCGGTACCGGAACTTCTTATTGGCTGGTTGATTCAGAAGCAGATGAACACAACTCAGTCACATTTATTCACATTCTCATTGACTGATCGATTATCGGATATTAAAACCCAAATGCACTTATCGAATGCCATATTTTAAGGAACGAGGACCAGGGACCTTTTGGTTGCAAACCCATACAGTGGATTATTGGATCACCATCACCTTAGTTCCTGCTCGGCTGGATTTCAAACCTGCAGCCACCGAATTTCCTCAGATC
This sequence comes from Parotocinclus haroldoi, assembly GCA_034779995.1. Taxonomy (NCBI): domain Eukaryota; kingdom Metazoa; phylum Chordata; class Actinopteri; order Siluriformes; family Loricariidae; genus Parotocinclus; species Parotocinclus haroldoi. The sequence goes on from JAUZST010043481.1 coordinate 5,989, forward strand.
CCTTCTGCACTTGATAGGGTTCAGCCCCGAGCCTTATCCAGACCTGCTGAAGGACTTCTATCATCAGGTCCAGACTGCACACACACACAAACACACACACACACACACACACACACACACACACAGGCAGACTGGGATAAAGCAGCCAGTTCTGGCAGAGTGTTTATCCAGAGAATGCTGGAGCTTATTCAGCTTGTTCTCTCACAAAACACAAATGAGACACGATTTAATTTGGCTCAAATGGTGAGTGTTAGAGAGAGAGAGAGAGAGAGAGAGAGAGAGAGGGGGACAGTCTGACTTTTTAATGAGGCCATTAGCGGAACAAGCATCTCATTGAGAGAGGGATGCAGGAGAAACACCTCGAGATGAGTGAAGAAAAGAAAAACAAACATCACAAGGAGAAAGCACTCGTACCTCCATCGTCTCTTTCACTCATTCTGTTAACGAAACACCAGCATTCTAATCAAACTCCTTTTTTTTAAAAAAATGCCTTATTATGTCTCCTTATTTCGGGAGCATCGGCTTGACAAAAGTTCCCTTTACCCCCGAGGTCTTAAAAACGATCAATTAAAACTGAAAATTGATCTCCAGGCGTTTTTTCGAAGGCTTAAGCGAGCTGTTTCTCGTCGGCTCATCGTCGGGAGCCGCCTCGTCTTCCCGGGTTAACAAGAAACGCTTTGCTCGTTATGTCAGATCGCTAAAAGCCTCGCTGTCCAATTCAACACACGGGATCCGTTCAGGACGCGACACCGACCCGGCCCTGGCACGGCCTCCTCCAGACGGCTCGTTAACGATCAGGTTAGCTCCGTAAATGTCAGCATGCCCTCGTTATGGCTCTGAGGTTCAGCCTTGGGGTTTGTTTTTCTGCACGATCCGTCTGAAACACTTAAGCGAACGATCACACTCTCTACGAGTAGCACGAGCGCCTTGGTTAATGCTCGCTATTTACATCCGTGTAGGTCCTGATCTCCCATTACGACTACGTTAAGTATTTACATAAAAGTACTGGATAAAAAAACACCACCATCCGTGGGTCGGGGCGTCTCCTAAACAACAGTGTGAGAAAAAAAGGGTATCACTTTGGAAACGGTCACGTTTGAAGTCCTGAATGTATTTGTAGCGTCGAAAAAGTTACGCTTAGAAAACATGAATATATATTTTATACCTTAGTAACATTTTTTGACACTTGCAGCACCCCCCTGCTGGGCACGGGAGCTCGTGTGGGATGTGCTGGAACAACAAGTCCCGCCCATTTCAAGGATCTTCTGAGAACGGGGCGGCACCAGAAACGACAGGAACGTCTCCTGGGTAGGTCGGTGCTTCGGGACATTTTTGGATAAGTCATAAAAAAAGACAAATTTAGTTTTAAATCTCTTTTACGCCCCGCCAGCTACCTGCGTTAAAGCTTCAGCGTATCTCGGGACGCCCAAGTAGGGAGTTGAGTCTGTTCAAATCAGACATAATTAAAGTCTGAGCCGTAACGAGGAACACTTGGCTCGGGATTCGGAAAGAGGAAGAACCCTGCACGTCTGGCACGAGATGCATTTGCATTTGTACAGCTCAAAGTTGAAAGCGAACCCAATTACGCCGGGCTCGGAGCCGTGCCGCGCCAAATTAGAGGCTCCAACCTTTTCCTCAGCGCTGCGTAAACGGGCGACGGGTCGCTAAACAAAACGGCCGCAGGAAGGCCTTTCAGACACTTAGGCAGGCGAACACGGGCGCATATTTACTCTGATTCTCACCGGCGCTGAGTGACCGACGGTGTTTGTTCCTTAAAAAAAAAACAACAGAAATGTAATGCGGGAAGCCAAAAAAACCAAAAAGTAGAAACTTATTTATAAGGTTGTGCAGCCCTGATAGGGGTAGGCACCAAAAAAAACCATGTGGAAAAGGAAAATCAATTAGTCTGATCGAAAAACCTTCAGTCCGGCTGAAGGTCTTTAGCTACGACAGAAGATTTTATAGCTTTATCTAAATAAGGCAAAGGCTAGGAGGAATTTCTGTTGCTAAGTACCGAATTAAACTCTACAAACATACTCTAAACACACACACACACACACACACACACTATGGACGTGCAGTCCTTTCTAATTACAGTACTGTACAGTCCTTAATCAGCTACAGATCTCTCTCTCTCAGCCATGTTTAACTTGGACGTCAAAGTTGCCAGATTGAACAGAAACGCTGCGATGCCCGGGAGAGCCTCGGTCGGCCAGGGAACATGTCAAGAAAAGCGTGCGACCGTACGAGAGATGGGATAACGATGAAACAAATCTATCTTCTCCTAATTCAATTCTTTTTACTTCTGTTTTTTGAAAAATGGATTCAATCACAGGTGTCTAACGTCCACCTGGTATTAGGAAAAAATTTGGAGATCTGAGCTTTAGAAGTACTAGGCATCCCAAGACATCAAAACCTAGTTTTATTTTTTATTTTTTTTGCATGAAAACAGCCCTATGAGCCCCAAAGCCAACGCTCGGATCATACCATTTGCCAGGTAAGTGTGGGGGGGTGGGGGGGGGATACTAATAATTTTTCGTTTTTATGTTTATCAGACCAGATACATTTCCTTTTTAAAGACAACAAAGATGTATATGATTCCACTGGGGTTTTGTTTAAAGGTCTGGCCACACTTGCGTCAGTCACACGGTAGGTAGTTCAGATGCTTTTCACATAATGTTTTATGTCAAAACACAGCATGAAAACGTAGAGCACTTCTATCTTTGGATCTTTTAGAAAACTTGAAAGACAAGCCGAGAGCTCAACGTTATCTCGTAGTGTTCTGCCTGCAATTCTTTATTTTGTCAGCAGGTGTCGCGAGGGTTCGCTCGCACTAGTTTTCTGATTCCGACTATCGTAGTACGTCCACTTTATTCATCCTTTTAATCATCAACCGCTTATAAACAGGGGGTCGGGAATGGATGAATCCTGTTTACGTTAAAAATAAACTGTTCTATAAATAAAGTTCTGATTCAGAGTTTCAGAGACAGACGTATAAATGTAGGATTATATCGACTTTTTCATCTCATAATACATGTAAAAACACACTGAGCAAAAACCGTACTCTGAGTTCTGATTTAAAATGGTGTCATATTAGTTATATTCCCAGAAAAGAGTAACGCAGTCCGATACGCTCCCTTGCTAGATGAGGAAGTCGGCAGTGTGTTACATCACGTGAGTCACGTGGCAGGAGCCGAGTTTGAGACGCTGTCAAATGGTTAAAACGCGTAAAAAAAATTGTTGTTATTAAGGTCATTCAGGCGGTTTCTAGCCATGCTGATTTCATACATTTCATACATCTGAAATTGGTAGGTTCTCCAGATATTTAGGCAACACGCCTAAAAATCGAAACGAACTCAGTTTCGCTTCCGTTTATGATCTACTAAATAATGAAACGAACGGGTTTGGCGTGACTGTGCTGGAGGCTCTGCTGGACCCGAGGTCTGCTTTATAGGATTCATATAATTAATATAATTGCCGTCATTATACGACAAACGCTGGCACCGTAATTGAATTTCAGACAAGCCGAGGCTCTCGACTAAACACCACAATTATGGACTTCGTTAAAAATCCTGCGGCAGGGAAATTAGGCGGCAAAAGCGTTCACACAGAGAGGTGAAATGAAGCTCTCGGAACGTTACGGCGAGGTTAACGAGATTAACGAGCCATAGACGGTACGAACGAGGAACTTTCCCCAAAGCGCTGTATTGCTAATTGCTAAATGGCAGAATGAGCATTTCTCTCTCTCTCTCTCTCTCTCTCTCTCTCTCTCTCTCTTTCTCTCTGTTGACCATCCCCTGGTGCTGCAACAGCGGCCCCTGCTGGCCTGGTAATGCACTTGTGTCCCATGGATTTGCCTCTCTATTGTACACCGAGTCAGTGTTTGAATCAGTGAATCATTTAGGGATTTGCCTCTCTATTGTACACCGAGTCAGTGTTTGAATCAGTGAATCATTTGGAGATAAAATGATTGAATCACTCACATTTGACTGAATTTTGAGTTCTTTACGAGTGAAGCTTTTCACCACAATCAATCATTCCTTCATTCTGAGGGTCAGTGTCTGATTCAGTGAATCATTTAGTAATGGAAAAGAGTCTTCCTTGTACTACCGAGTCAGTTCTTGAAGCACTGAGTCGTTTGGTCAAACCTGAGGTTTGCTTTTTTATGGTCAGTGTTTGAATCAGTGAATCGTTCAGCCGTGACTGAGGTTCGCTCTTCTCTTATATCGTACCCGAAACGCGTGAATCATTCATTGATTCATGAATAAATGAGGCAATCATTTATAATTCACCGAAAGTGTATAAATCAGTGAATCATTTAGTCGTCACCCAGATTCTGATTCGTGAATCACTCTGCCACGATTCAGTCATCTCCACAAAATGACGCAGTATTTCTAAACGAGATTCTCCAAACAATGTCACTTCTGCCCGACACGAGCATTTGAAAGCAGACATTTTCGACATTTTTCTACATGGAGAACTTGGCAACATAAGCAGATCTTTTAATACTGGCGTGGATGAGAAACCGATCTCAGAGTGGCTACAGAGGGAGAAACGATATCTGCAAACATTTGGAGACGGGGAGTTTTTCCTGAAAAGTGTTTGCTCTCCTGGGTCAGGTGGGGTAAGGAGCCCCCCGGCGGCTCTGATTAAAAGTTTGCGTTTCATAACCTCATTACCGGGGTCTCTAATCAGATCTTGGCGGTGTGTCTGGAGGAGGAGAAGGTGCAACCGGCGCGCTCAGGAACATCTGTCGGGGTCTTGATCTTGACAGGAGGGCTGTCATGGAGAGTTTACCTCGAAAAGGGAGAAGATGAACAGCAGGCACGGAATCGGTGAAACGGTCAAAGGGGCAAGGGCTTTACGAGGATGTCAAATTTGGGTGGGCGTTTGAATTATTTGGGTGGGCAACAGCAACAAATGCTGCTTATCCTGACTAGGCAACGTTTATCAGGTGGACAATACCAACCCCATGCCACCCGTGGACACTCGACCACTAATCTCGAGTGAAATGGAATTTGTTAACTGGGTAACTCAGATTACCGAGAGAAATATCATTTAGGTTTTCCCAAATCCAGCTATCTCAAAGAAAAGATCATTCTGATTGTAATTAAAAAACTAGCTAATTAGCTTAAAATAATGGTTCTCCTATTCACCGCTACATGCTACATTATATTTATTATTTCAATAAAAATGTAAGGAAAGTTCCTCTTATCTCAAAGACAAAGAGAAAATGAGACGACGAGATCGTAACACGATAATGAGATAACAACGAGATAATGAGATCATTATAAAACTAGATAGCAATGCTGTTTCTCTTATTTAACACAATTTATCTGATTATATGAAAGCATAATGAAAGATCCAGTTAGATCACAGATAACGAGATAACAAGATAACGAGATAATGAGATAATGAAATGACCCGAGAAGATAATATTTATTTAACAGAATCTAATTTCCCTTATTCAACACTATTTGGAATGGAAATAAAATGAAAAAACAATTTCTTTTTAAGGAAGCAGGAAAATAAGATAAAGAAACTACGAGATAATGAGATCATTATAAAACGAGATTATATTTTTATATTTTTATATATTGTTGCTCTTATTTAACACAACTTATCCGATTATATTTATTATGAGAATGACAGTATAATGAAAGATCCAGTTAGCTCAAAGATAACACGATAATGAGGTCATGAGATAATGAAATGAACCCAATAACGGGATAATATTGATCTCAGAACATTGTTTCTCGCATTCAACACTATTTTTTATGGGAATGGAAAGAAAATGAAAGAAAGTGAAAGTTTTTTTTAAGCAAATCATTAAATTGAGATAATGAAACTATGAGATAATGAGATCATTATAAAACGAGATATCTGGCCCCCTAATTCTGTGTTTCATATTAGATTATATTTGTTGGGGAAGTAAAAATACGATGAAAGATCCAGCTAGGTCAAAAATAACGAGAAAACGAGATCATGAAATGACCACATAATGAGATAAAGAGTTCCTCAGATTCAATCCCTTATTCAATACTATTTTTTATATTAGAATGGAAATCAAATAAAAGAATGAAGAGGTTTTTTTTTAAAAGAAGTTGAATAATGAGATAATGAATATTAATTGTATTAAATCACAAGATTATTTCGTATGTTTTGATCTCATTTTCGAGCTTCCAGAAGAGCGTGAGCTGAGGCTGGTAATATATTTCGGTTATGTCTTTAAACGCTTTGTTTAGCTTCTGACTGAAACGCTTGACCTCTGCGGTTAGAAAATGACAAAAAAGAAAAATACGAAAAAGTACCGTTTTTATTCCAAACCCACTGGAAAAATACAGCACTTAATGGAAGTGGATCCGATACCTATGTGGTCTGGGTATGACCCAGCGGGCATGGCTTGCCAGAGCAGACGAAAACACGTTCAAATCGAAGTGGACTAGTCGCTACCAGAGCCGTTTTCCCGCTCGCATTGTTTCCAGAGATACTTCCACAGATGTTTTTTCGCTCGGAATGAAACATCCATCTGGAGAAATCGTTGTTTTTGCATTAAACATGGCTGCTGCGATTGGAAAATAAATATTACGTTTGGATCGCTTTACAGATTGAGACGTCAATGCTTTCCAGAAGCGTTCGATGCAAACGCAGCCTCATCACGAGAGAAATACAAAAATCCTCAATTCTGATTTACGATTTCATCTACCAGAGAGCTGTAAGATAAAAGAAACATAAACGAGAATCTGGAGAATGGTTTACAATCCATAATGTACTTAGAGAACAGTACAGGAACTTGGATAGACCCTTGTGGGACACCTTGAGTAAGCGTATTCTTCGTCCTCTCTCAGCCTGCAGTTTTGCACAGGAGATTTAGGAAAGCACGAGAAGGGAACCACTTTCTCTCAGCCTAATCCATCCTCTTTATAGCCAGTCTAATGAATTGATTCCCGTGGGTAATGCGGGAGAATTAGCGCTAATGTTTCCACTTAACGCTGTCCACGACTGCGCCGGCAAAAACGCCACGCTTCAGAATGATCTGTTTCGCACGGGCAGAAGTTCCCTATGAGACCAACATGGGAACATAAATATTATGGACTTTCTAATGTCTGTAAACTCAGCCACCTTGGTTTATATGCCATCTCTGGCAACCCAGGACAGACCCAAGACTGGTCCGGAGACTTCGAACCTGAGCAAAGTCTTCAGAAGGAACCAGGAACTGTTCTCACTCAGGGATGGCAGGGATGACAGGGTGCTGTTTCTGACCCGTTTAAAATGTGAAGTGCATGTTCGAGAACGCAATGTACAATTCGTGTACGAAGCGAGGGCTCTGCTCAGCTCTGTACCCCCCCACCCATTATGCTCTAGTGGTACGATCTGATCCGGAGGTCTGTACAGAATCCTCTTGACTGGCCGGAAATGTATAAGCAATTATGGTGCTTATATAAAGCTCTAGAATATGCAAATGCTATTTTACCGCAGTGGAAACCATAAACGGGCGTGTACAGAACCATCAGTCACCACTCTGGACTTTATCCTGATAACTTCCCTTATATAACGTAACGACTGACAGGCCATTTAACGGTTCGAAGCGCTAATTTGAAAGTGAAAACGCACTAAAATAAAAGAGCCAGGACTCACTCAAGCCTAATTGGAGGCATGATAGTGTTTCTCTCCAGTTCGAATTTAATCTTCAGACATAAAACACGCCCGTTCATGGTCCGTTTCTCCCTCTCGTCACCCTCCAGAGGCCGTGCTAATTGGCGGTCGGGGATTTTTTTAAATAAGAAGATCTGAGGAAGGACGATCATACGCTCTCGCAATGCTCGGTCCGAAGCTGTCACGTCCAGACGATGGGTGCACTTGTGGGATGGTTCGGTTTGCAAAGCAAAACCTGCACATGTTTCTTTTTGAATAAACGATTCCAATTTGTCATCGGTTAATTCATTAAAATGTTCCACTATTCCGCCGCCGAGACACGGCGTTTTGCGGTCCATGGACAGAGCCCTGTTTTAGACACACCCCCCACATGGTTAAGCAGCTCCCGTGATTGCTCCCCTGCCCCCCATGGCCACTTGGTGAGTATATTAGACATAGTTCTTATTGTTTTGTGTCTCTAAGGAACATTTTTCTTCATAATCCAAAGGTTCTGATTGAATTGTGTCCCTGTTTTAAGACCCCTCTGTGTTTTTTGGGGGCGTTTGCTTTTATTCCATAAAATAAGCTACAGTTAAGACCATGGAAATGTCTGGGAATGTTTAGGGACAGGGCGAAAACAAAACATACAAAAAATACAATCTGAAAACAAACCCTTCTTCTTGGGTCATATCGCCGCTTTGGCACAGTGGTTAGCGCGGTCCCCTCGCAGCTCCAAAATTTTGCCCCAGGAAGGATGGGTGGGGTGGTTACAGTCCCCTGGATGGACTGGCATTTTGTCCAGGGTGTTCCTCTGACTGTTAGCTTCAGATTTGAACAGTGCGTTGTGTTTTCTTAAGGATCAGCTCTGCGCTGCTTTCATTTCATGGTCGTGGACTTTTATTCTGATTACCAGTCATGTTCATTGGTTATTTGGTCCTGTAACCCTTAAGAGAACAGGCTTCCAAATCCTGTTCCTGTGCTGGTCCTTTGGTATCTCGATTTCAGCTCAGACTTTGTTCAGTCTTACTTCCACCATTAGTATGCATTAAGGATCGTGCATAATTAAAGGGCTGATGGATTCTCCAGCCATCCCCGAGTACCATCCAGATCCCTCCGGACCTCCCTCAGAACCCGAATGAAGCACTATCACCTCCTGAAAGCCCGCTGCCATCACTCAAAGATCTGCTGTAAATCAAAGGCGGACTCTAAAGGGAAGAAAAAGCCCTCTTAAGATTCACCATCCTCTTCTCAAAAGGAGCGCATGACAATGCACAGTCAGACCGTCCACCCCGGGCATCCTGGGTAATCAGGAGCTGAGAATTGTTGTTCTTAGCGCAGGATTTAAAGCTCACATGCATTACAAAGAGCCGAGGCTCCGCCCAAATCCATCACTGCTGTTAAGCTCATCTCCAAATTGTCCAAGAAGAAAAGGGCTCAGGAGGTCAGCACCAGTTTTAATTTGAACTCCAAAAACAATTCAAAAGTTCAATCGAAACGCTGTTTGAAAGTTTATGAATTAAAATATATAATATATAACAATAATAATTTTATATATATATATATATATATATTATATGTCCTTCTCTGAGTCACAGATGGAATACCAATCCATCACAGGGCTGGCAGGGGTCACTGCTGCACACCAGGGGATAACCCATGACCCCCACCCCCCACTGGACCCCGTTCTTTAGACACTCCCAGCCCTGCCTGAAGGCACCAACGGGACAAGAGTTACATCACTGTGCCAACCGAGTGCCCACTTTAAATAGAATTTTAAAATATCTTTAGATCTGATTTATACACTCCATATTTGTAAAATGTATTTATAAAATATAGTTTAGATTTATAACTGTTTTTTTTTCTATTGGATTTATATTTTATGTGATTTATTTTAGTATTTTTTTTTAGATATATTTTATTATTGGTGTATATTTTATATGACCTTTGTACGGTGTTAGATCCACTGCTCCCAAAATTTAATATGAAGTGACTGAAAAAGAATCGCTTGATTTTTATAAATATTTATTAAATAAGATGATCAGGAAAGCAAAGAAAGTCAAAGAAAGCTGATCGGTTATGCAAATGAGACGCAAACTCAATGATGGTCATTGAATAACATGGGGTGAAGCGTGTCAAACTGGACCAGAGTGCCCTGGGCCTGTTGACTGGTCAGTAGGGTCTATGGTCACCCAAGAGGGTCAAAACACAGTGACAGTGAGCGACGCCCCTGGTGCGTTTCTATCGCCCATAATTTGATAAGACAGTAGATTGAATCGAAGTGAACTGAACTGAATGGAGGGACACAGCAACAGAATACTGACTGTCTATGAAACACACACACACACACACACACACACACACACAGCAGGCCTGCTGTTCTAAAGCTCATTGGGATGCAGAGAGGCAGAGAGAGGGGCATTGTTGGTGGCACACAATGGCGCACTCCTCCTGCCCAGAGACGCTCCAGCTGAGGGGAGACACTGAGACACTTAGCATAATGTGTGTGTTAGTGTTAGCGGGGCAGTCGTGCTGAAGAGCGAGCGTCAATTATCAGATTACAGCCGGACAATCCCTGTCAGTATGTGTCCCGAGACAATGGGACACTCTGGGGGAATCGCTGGCAGGGGGACGGACGCTGATGTCGTATGTGTGTCTTCGTGGACATTTTAGAGGTTTACATTTTGTAAATATAAACGATCTTGAACGTGCCGTGAATGCTTCGACTAAATAGCTCTCACATTTAGGGTCTGGTGAATAGGAAATGATAAAAGGAAAGACCACCCAAACTATTTAGCCTTGGTCGTGTGACCACTGAAAGCACGATCAATGGAGAAGAAATGTCAGGGTTAAGTGTAGGATTAAATGACCGTGTTGTTGTTATTATTGCGTCTAATAAGATGAACTCAGGTCTGTGGGATTTTGTGAAGCTCCAGCTTGCTCGTTTAAATCCTGTAATGAGCTTATAAAGATCTTATTATGAGTGCTTATATTTCTGATGAGTTCCAGTCTGTAGCTCTTTTTATAAAGAAAACAGAAAAGATCACGGTTTGGTGTAGGGTTGGGGTTAGGGTTTGGGTTGGGGTTTGGTGTAGGGTTGGGGTTGGGGTTTGGGTTGGGGTTTGGTGTAGGGTTGGGGTTGGGGTTTGGTGTAGGGTTGGGGTTTGGGTTAGGGTTTGGTGTTTAAAGTTTGGTGTAGGGTTAGGGTTAGGTGTAGGGTTGGGGTTGTGGGTAGGGTTGGGGTTGGGGTTGGGGTTTGGTGTAGGGTTGGGGTTGGGGTTAGGGTTTGGTGTTTAGGGTTTGGTGTAGGATTAGGGTTAGGTGTAGGGTTGGGGTTGTGGGTAGGGTTGGGGTTGGGGTTAGGGTTTGGTGTTTAGGGTTTGGTGTAGGGTTGGGGATGGGGTTAGGGTTTGGTGTAGGGTTGGGGTTAGGGTTTGGTGTAGGATTAGGGTTAGGGTTTGGTGTAGGGTTGGGGTTGGGGTTAGGGTTTGGTGTAGGATTAGGTTTAGGGTTTGGTGTAGGGTTGGGGTTGTGGGTAGGGTTGGGGTTAGGGTTTGGTGTAGGGTTGGGGTTGGTGTTTAGGGTTTGGTGTAGGGTTGGGGTTAGGTTAGGAAACTAGAAAACCTCTTAAGGTTTCATGAGGACTATTAGTCCTTTTAAAAGTGCACTGGCTCACTGGGTCAGGTTGTCCATCTTGAGTCCCTTATTTGACATTTTAATACCAGGGAGATACCGGATATACTTCATCCAGGATCTGCATTCACCTGCAAAGTGGACAATGCTGCGGTTGGAGGTAAGTATGTCATTTTATTTTATTTGGGGACCCACTTGAGGTTAGGATTAAAAACAGATTAGTTTAGAAAGCTATGGGTTAGATTTAGGGACTAGGGATTGGGTTTAGGGACTGGGGTTAGGTTTAGGGACTGGGGTTAGGTTGGAGGACTGGGGTTAGGTTTAGTGACTGGGGTTAGGTTTAGGGACTGGGGTTAGGTTGGAGGACTGGGGTTAGGTTAAGGGTCGGAGGTTAGGTTTTGGGACTGGGGTTAGGGTTAGGTTTTGGGACTGGGGTTAGGTTGGAGGACTGGGGTTAGGAATTGGGGTTAGGTTAGGGACTGGGGTTAGGTATAGGGAGTGGGGTTAGGTTTAGCGAATGGGGTTAGGTTTTTGGGACTGGGGTTAGGTTGGGGGACTAGGGGTTAGGTTCAGAAATTGGGATTAGGTTTTGGGACTGGGGTTAGGTTGGGGGACTAGGGGTTAGGTTCAGGAATTGGGATTAGGTTTTGGGACCGGGGTTAGGTTTAGTGAATGGGGTTAGGGATAGGGCCCAGGGTTAGATTTAATGATTAGCCTTAGGTTTAGGGACGAAAGTTCGATTTGTAGACTGGGGTTAGGTGTATAGATTGGGATTAGGTTTGGGGACCTAAATTCGATATAGGGGCAGTAGTTAGGTTTAGGGATTGTGATTGGATTTGGGAGATTTGGGTCAAGCTTCCGAATCATAATGGAATTACTATGAATAATTGAATAATTCGAATTTTTATTTTTTGATTTTTTTATTGATTAGAGAATGAAAACCATTGCTGATGGTAAGTATTATGAATAATTCCATGTGATGATCATGTAGGATGATGATGTCCATTGGAAGAGCTGGTCCCCTCATATCGCCCCCGAAAGTAAGTGCTTGATTTCCTAAGTGCTCACATCAATCCTCATTATACACATAAACATGCACAAACATCCATTTCATGCAAAATGTCGTTACAAGTGCCTATTTCAGTTCGGGGGCCATATTCCCCATACCAGCCATCTCTCTCAATAAACATGTGTCTATAGCTGACCGTTATTTTTACATTTATTAAAATTGTTACATTCTGCATTTTCCATTTCTCCCCTCACGAACAATGTTTAAAGTGCTAAATGTTTAAGTGCTAAAATAAGTGCAAACCATATTAATTACATGTTAATAACTGTGTAATACACAGAAACCCCACACACATCAGTGAACAACATGCAAATTTGTTTTTCTTTTTTTTATATTTATTTATTACATACTTCCTTGCCCAAGTAGTGCACCTATAAATAGAATTACCCCACTCCAACCTGGGTCTCTTAAAATAACTACTGCTCTTGTTCACCTATGTTTTCTGATTAAGACCCTGTGGATATAATGTATTTAATTTTCTTATCCACTGTTTCTTTGGCCCTAATTTGGGGTTAGGGTGAGGTGTAGGGTTGGGGTTTGCTTTAAGTTTAGGGTTTGGTGTCGGGTTGGGATTTGGGGTTAAATTTGGGTTTAGGGTTTGGTGTAGGGTTGGGGTTTAGTTGGGGTTTGGTTTAAGGTGAAGGTTGGGGTTGGGATTAAGGTCGGGGTTAGGGTTTGGTGTAGGATTGGGGTTTGGGTTAGGGTTGGGATTAAGGTCGGGATTAGGGTTGGGGTTAGGGTTGGGTGTAGGGTTAGGGTTGGGATTGGGGTAGGATTGGGGCTTGGTGTAGGGTTGGGGTTAAGGTTTGGTGTTTAGTTGGGGTTTGGTTTAGGGTGAAGGTTGGGGTTAGGGTTGGGTGTAGGGTTAGGGTTGGGATTAGGGGTAGGGTTGGGGTTTGGTGTAGGGTTGGGGCTAGGGTTTGTTGTTGGTTGGGATTTGGTGTAGGGTTGGTATTGGGGTTGGTATTGGAATTAGAGTTGGGATTAGGGTTTGGTTTAGGGTTGGTATTGGGGCTGGTATTGGGATTAGAGTTGGGTTTAGGGTTTGGTGTAGGTGTGTTCAGGTTTTTAAAAGGTGTGAGATTATTTAGAGATAGTTTAGCGTTAAGGTTAAAGTGTAGCGATTCACAAGTCATTGTTGGTTGTGTGTTTGCTTGTTTAATGTTAATCACGTTTGACTGTGCTACAGCACATTCCTCACAAGTCATTAAAAACACCACTCTGTGTGTGTGTGTGTGTGTGTGTGTGTGTGTGTGAGTGAGTGTCAGAGCTACACTTAAACAAAAACTCCGCCAACCAACCAGTCAACCATATTTGTGAGTGCAAGTTTGGTCCAAACTGGAGCTCTTGAAAGTTTCAGTTGCCAGCAGGGGAGTCTATTGAACAACAGCAGAACACGAGGGCGGGTGTTAACGCCGATGCCGTGCTCCCTCTGCCAGCCAGGAGTCGGTGCCCTGCTTTAAAAGACCGAGCTGAGCTTCCATAAATGGCAACAGAAGGGAGGTTTAAAAGCTTGCAGGTGCAGGGTGAGCCTACTGTGTGTGTATGAGAGAGAAAACATTTCGAAAACGTCGGTGTTTTTATATGCCCTGCTTGTTCACGCTTACATTATTGGCGGCACCTTTCAGAGACCAGAGGGACTTAAGGTCCGTAGCCCCACGAGGGGCCGAGCAATAAATCTAAAGTTGTGAGGAGGTTATGCAAGTTCGAGACGTGGAACAATAAAACTAAACGGAAATAACTGGTGAAATAATATTTTCTGCTTCTTTAAACACCTTTCTTTTTTACTCAGGATCTAATTAACATTTGTATTTATTTAATCTGTGTCTGAATTTAACACAGAACAGCATATGTATTATTTATTTGTATTTATTTGATGTTTTTCACGTCCTGCTTTTCCTGGTCAGAGGCCAGTACCCACCTTAGACCGCTGTGCCACTCCAGTACCCATCTACATATACGCTATATATTGGCACAGCGGGTAGCGCTGATGCCTCCAAGCTCCAGAGATCTAAGTTTGATTCCAAATTCATTTTTTTTCTGACTTTGTGTATGGATTTCCTCATGCGTTCTCAAGGTCAAAAGGCATCTCTAAAGTGGCCCTGTGATGGAAATAAGGTCACACAGTCCTACTTGGTACTTGGCAAGGGACTTTACAATTAATACAACCTGTATACAGAATGGATAATGTGTGTGTGTGTGTGTGTGAGAGAGTGTGTGTGTGAGAGTCTGGCTTCTCCAGATTAGCAGACTACAGACAAACAGAAGGACAGGAGGCCTGGACGGGCACCGCTCTTGCACAGTAGGTCATTAAATCATGTTTATGTCAACATAAGAAGGAACCAAAACCAAACAACTGGAACCTTTTTAGTGCAGGAACAAAGGAAGAGTTCTAGTTTGGAAGCAAATATAATTAGCGTGGTGGAAAAGGTTCCCATTGTCATGTGCCGACCGCATTCTACCTTCGCTGAAGCTCTCCACATGAGCACAGGTCATAATTACACGCTGTGGGTTGGCACCGAACGCGTGTCCTGGGAGCAGTATCAGCAGGTTGCCAAATCCATCCATCTCACACATGAACAGAGCAGAAGCTGAGAGCTGAGATGTTCACACAGCCTCGATCCGAATTAAAGGGTGGTACACGGTGACCCAGCATGGATGAAACGCTACTGTATGATGCCCAGCTGGACCAGGAGACCCCACTGGGACATGAACTCGGGGCACTGAGGTGCCAGGGTAGTGTGTTAGACCTCTGTGGGCATGGTATGGTGTTGGTGGACATTTCGATGCTGGTTTTAAACCTTTTGTGGATTTAAACATTCCAAGCACTGATAAGTTAGGTCAGTCTGTGTCTCTAAAGTGTCTCTAAGTGTGTCTAGGGCACAACAGAACACACTTTATAGCTTGGGCTGCCAGTGAAGCCCTGGCTCTGTACGACCCTGAAGTGGGTTAAGTGTTAAGTTAAGGGTTAAGTTAAATGCATTAACAAACATTTTTAAGCCCGAGCGTTTGCATATGGCTACATATTTACTCTGTGAGAACGCCTTAATTAAAAACAACAACTGGACTGGGCTTGTGGCTTTTATTTGCAGTCAGTCAGCACACACACACACACACACACACACACACACACAGCATTCGTTCGATACTATATTGAGCTGTTTGTGGTGGCTCTGAAAGGCTCGTCTGCTGGACCTCCATCGATCCCCTGCAGGACCTCGGCTTCACACTCCAGCGCCCAGACCTCAAGAATTTTACACGGTGATGTACCAGATTCGAACCCGGGCTTCCCCGCATCACGTGGTCCTTCATATCCGCCCCTGTCCTGTTTACTTTTGCAAATTGAGCCCAATTAACCATTTTTCCCTCCTAGTGACTCGTTAGGGTCACAAGGTCTCAGGTGTGAATGGGCAACAGGTGTCTGATTGATAAACGGATAGATTGATCTGTATATTAATATGTACATTTCATTAATAATTCATTCATTCAGCATTTCATCCATCCATTCATTCATTATCGTCTGCTTAATCGCAGACCAGCCGGTGCCCACCCGGCAACTCTGGGCGTAAGGGAGGAACAAGCCTAGATGGGACGCCAATCCATCATAGGGAACACACACAGTCACACAGAAAGGACCACTTTAGAGACACCAATTAACCAAACATGCATATCAAATCCACACAGACACGGGGAGGAGATGCAGACTCGACACAGAACGGACCCGGGTCGCTCCGCCCTGGGATTGAAGCTGGGACCTTCTTGCAGTGAGACCACATTCGAGTTCAGGTCTGTTAGGACCCAATTACTGACTGTGAGAGTTTGCATGTTCTCACTGACTTTTCTCATCTAATAGGCGACTGACTGATACAAACGAACGACCCAGCGGTTGTGAGAGAAAAACTGTGCCAACAGTGCCAACGTGGCAGAATGCTGGTCCACGGTCTGCTCCATTAAGATACTGGGCGTAGCTGTGTTAGGTCCACTGGCATCTCCAAAGTGTCCTGAGTGATTGAGTGCATGTGCCCTGTGCTGCTGGATAAGTTCTGCCAGAAGCGATACTCTGTCTCTGAATCGCTCGTCCGAAGGTTTGCTGTTCCAGACAGAAATGAAAACCGCTTCTTAGGCTCAGCTTTGCGCTTGAGTCGCAGCAGCACCACTTGTAAATAACAGCCCCTCGCAAAATTAAACAAACTCTCTAAAGTGCAGGCTTTAACGAGCTCCTTAAGCCATGCACGACTAATCGCTGCTCTGCATCCCGAGCGGAGCTTAAATCTCGACTCGGAACTTACAGGACCGATCCGAGACGGGACAGAACGAAACGATTTCTCACACTGTGCCCCGAGTGTGTGTTCCAGATTCCCGTGTTTTGTCTGGAGAAACGGATTCTTGCTTCTAATTTGATCAGGATTGAAAAACGAACCGAGGTAACGACGGTGCTTAAATAGAGATCCAGACAGGAGCGATTCGTCTTCGTCGGCAGATCCTCGGACACTGTGGCCGTCTGGAGAGTGACTGGAGCAGATCTGGGTTCCTTTGGCTTGTTAGGAACGGAAAAGGAACTTCATGAGGAACTCTGTTTGGGGGACCATTATTTCTTAACTGAATTTATAAACGACGTGGTGTTACACCCTCTTTTATAGGCTTCCCTGATCAGGCGGTCTGGTCGTGCCGCTAAAAAATAGGCCAAAAATACACAGGTATTGTGTTGGGGGGCTAACATGGGAGTACTACTTGCAATAGGACAGGCACATGCCGTTATGTACAAACCCCATTTACAGCTTGGTACAAATAAGTACAGTCATCTCTAAAAACATGAGTCTCTAACCACATCAACCGAGTTGGAACGCTGCCTAGAGGGCACGTACACAAATCAGGGATGCCAGATCCCATGAGAGATAAAGCTTAATCTTTAGATAAAGCTTAAATTAGCTCAAAAAAGAACCCCAAACACTGGAAACAGGGGATCTGCAGCATGGCCTGGCTGTTGAGGGAATTTCTGGATATATATATATATATATATATTTTTTAGACTTGACCCATGTGTCTGATTTTTTAATCGTGTTCTCGGCTAGGTCTCACGCCGAGACTTTATAATAAACCCGCGACCTTGGGAGCCCCGCAGTCCGAGCCCAAACTGAGTCGTTGACTTTTAGCACCGTCTGATCGGAGCCACATGCGGGTCGGGGCAGGTGAGCCTCGGACCAGAAATGAGTTCCATCGGGGACATAAAAAGAGGCCACGGAGGAAAGGACGGGCACGTGTTTTGGAGAGAGGACAGATGCGGGGCGAGTGTGGGCTAATGTTTGGATGTTAAACTTCTCCAGACGGTCCGCTGGTGCTTTTGTAAGTTTTAAGAGCGGAACTGTCTTGATGTATTAGGAGAACTGTTTTTGAACCTACTTAAAGCAGGATCTCAAGGTGATCCACGTGCCAAGTGATCTCGGTTTAATAAAAGATTTCGTCAGTGTGCTTTGGGACCGAGTTTTCCCCCGTTCCCTTTCTAAACACAGACTCTTTACGTTACCTAATAAACCTAAGAAATGAATTAAAAAACACCCATCGTCAGCCTTGCTCAGAATGAACTGCATATCTTCTCTGACTCCACCGTGCCATCTGTACCGCACATGAGCTCGTTGCTTTCGCCCGTAATTAATCTCTAATGATCGGCGCTGCAGACGGAACCGGGTTACGGGTCACGAATGAACCAAGTTCAGTTTCTGCAGTCATTAACTCAAGCTGCGACTCAAAGTCGAAGGTTACGGTCGACTAAAAACAGCCCTGGCACCTCGGGCAGGGGAGAACTCGCCTCTGATAAAGGCGTAGCGGGCAGCGATTAAGGTGAAGCGCGTTAGATCTGATTTCATTAGTACAGGATCCGAGCCATGAACGGCGTCGCTCACGACAGTTCAGACGTTCCAGGTCAAGAGCCGTGTCAACTTTTAGAACGGAATATCGGAGCCATATCGTCTGATTATGATTCGAGTCTCTGAGGAGTAAAGATGATCAGAGGAACTCCAGTTTATCGCCATAAAATGTTCCTCAAGGAAACACGGCACAGGGATTTCGATCTTTCTCTCGGAACGTTTTCTGATTTGGCTTGCTGAAAATTGCATGGACGTCCCCGCAAAAGACGTCATCCTGAATTCTCTAACATCTCGGTGTACTTTTCGGCATTAATGCTGCATCACAAATGTGGAAATGACCTTTAATAAGGGTCCGGACCCGACCCTGTACCGTCACAGAGACTTGTTTGGATCCACCGATAAAAGTTCTGTAATCCTGATTGCTGAGCACCCTCCCCGTTTCCATGGTTCCATCCTAGATGGCTTGGAGCCCTGAGGAGAGGGCGGAGCTTATGAACCTGGTTAAAACAAGGCTTGTTTTTGTACAGTAAAGTTTTAAGTGGTATTTATGAATGTAACACTGTATTGTAGAACTTGATAAAGGTTTGATAAATTAATCCCTTACCCATGTGCTCCTATCAGATATTGGTTCTGAGGGAGGGGAAGGAGATCACCCCTCCTAAACCCCAGTTTGGGCTTTTTTAGGACTGAAATCCCTCCAGATTCTGAATCGTTTAACGATCTGATGCTCTGCAGAGACAGAAATATCGACAGAAAATCCCTTCCCATCTTTTTTTACGAAATATAGTTTATATTCGGTGATAAGCTGGAGGGAGTTCCTCTGATCACCTTTACTCCTCAAAGACTCCAAATCATGGATATAATCACCTGTTTGAAATTACATCATTAATTAATTAATGATTTCCTAATTACTAACCATAAATTGCCCCAATCTGAACGTTTTTTAAAAAAAACATGTTGCAGGCCTGAAATGCAGAAACAAAAACATTCTTGGCCATGTACGTTTTTTTTTCCTGTAAAGGTTTTGACAAACGACATGTAAAAGCAGCACAGCCCTCATTATAAAGCGCTGAGGAGGTGTGCGGTGAAGGGGAGATCAAAGCGAGAGTCGGGGTGAGGTCACGGCCAGCGTGCTGCTCAGGTGACACTTAAAAGCCTCGGTGGGTGTGAATGACGTAAGAAAGGCAGCGAGCTCCTGCTAATGGACTCTCCATAAACGTGCAAATGCTCCCACAAGCACACGTGTGCACCAGATGAGGGGCAGCCCCAACGCTAAAGGTACACACACACACACACACACACACACACACCTCCACACTGTCCCTCCGCTGGATGCCGATGCCGAAGGGCGACGTCCACCAAGAGGCTTCAGTAAAGTGCAAAACTGTGGCTTTAGCTGCTCTGCAAAAAAGTTAATAAATAATAATAATAATAATAATAATAATAATAATAATAATAATAATAATAATAATTAGCATTGTAGTTTACAAACTGTTCTTTGGATACACAATCTTTAAAGACCCTCTGGCTCGTGATCCGGGGCTCGCTCCGAGCAGATGGCAGGGGACCCACGAGATGTTGGTTTGTGTCTCAAAGCTTTTGGCCTCGTGTGTCTTAGTGTCCTAATACTTTTGATCACGTGTGTCTTAGTGTCCTAATACATGTGGGTTTGTGTCTCAAAACCTTTGACCACATGTGAATTCTGCCATGGGACAGACTAGATGTGGGACGAGGACAGACATATTTTGGCAGATGCACTAACAAAAGGAAACCAAAGCAGTGCTAGCACCTGTTCCGAGCCATGCCTGGACTCGCCTCGCCTTCTTCACTCGACTGTGCTGCGGACGAGGATTTTAGCTCTGGTGTAATGTTTCATATCAGAGCTCTGTCTCATTAACACATGATTGGGCTTGCAGACTGAACAGACTGAATTGTTAGTCATTTAGGAAAAACCATACGTGTGTGTGTGTGTGTGTGTGTGTATGTGTGTGTGTGTGTGTGTGTGTGTGTGTGTGTGTGTGTGACAGAGGACTCTGTATATATTCATATAAAG